>PVLD010006167.1:39297-95368 GCA_004027595.1 Dinomys branickii | reverse complement strand
GCTCCCAGAACTGGGGCTCCCCGCAGCCAGCTTGCTCTGGGGGTGCATTGGCCGGCGGCAGGCCTGAAGTGGGGGAGGAAAGAAGCACAAAAGGAGACGGTGAGGTGTGAGGACTCAGAGAAGCGGAGACAGAGCACAGAGACATGAAGAACCAAGACGGAGAGGATGAATTTAAGCATGAAATTATACTAATCCTCTGCAGCATCTTCCAGAACATAGAGGGGGGTACTTCATGGTCCATTCTAGGAGGCCAGCATTACCTTAATACCAAAACCAGATGAAGATATTATACAGACCAAAATTAGGATTGGTCTCTTATGACTGTTAATGCAAAACTCCTCAACAAGACATTAGCAAATAAAATCTGACTTACGTGTTATTATTATCCAAAGAGTAACACACCACATCTAAGTACAATGTATTCCACCTATTCAAAGCTGGTGCAACTTCTGGAAGTCAATCAACATTATCCACTACATCAACAAGCTAAAGCAATAACCTGTGATCTTTTCCGTTGGTGCCAAAAAAACATTTGACAAGGAGAATAATTTTGGGAAGATGGCAGAGTAGCAAGCACTAGGAATCTGTCCGCCCACCTGCACAAAAATTATCGAGCAGAATCTTTTTGGTGGAACTATATTGGAACTCTGGAGTCCATCAAAGGCTTGAAACTTTCAGGGCAAGGCTTAGGTGATAAACTGTGGTCAACTTTCGTCGATTTCAGCCCTTAGCAAAGTAACAGCTGCATAAGCCTCATTGCCAACCTTATGGCCAGTGGTCTGCAGGTGTCGAGGTGAGCCAAAGGACCCTGTCCTGCAAATGTTGTCAATTTATCTTTGGGTCACTGGTGTTGTCTCTGCCTGCACAGGTACGAGGAGGCTGGTGGCCGTTGTTGCAAGCCCTGCTCCTCCAGGTGAAATGGCACTCACAGTATTTAAGGGGCCCTTCCCCCATCTTCATTTTTCTCTTTTCACTTTTAAGAGCCAGACATTCAGTTTTATGGGGAAAATTAGAAAATGCTTCATGCCCAGGGAGAGGCATAGGCTAAGAAGAGACCTGAGAAGACCTTATGTTTTCATCTCGGACCGATTCTTGCCTCAGAGACAACCTATAGCAGATATATATGTCTATGTATATATAGATATAGATATAGATATAGATATTACACAAAAACAATAGTGAAGCTTGGTGTGGTGGCACATGCCTGTAATCCCAGCACCTGAGAGGCTGAGGTAGGAGAATTACCTCAAGTTTGAGGCCAGCCTAGTTAAATAAATTAAATAAATGCACTAGTGCTCAGAATCTGGGCAAAAATAGGGTATCTGGTGGCCAGAACAAAAGCGATGGCCTGCATGCACAGAGGCTGGGCACATCCCCTGTGGCTACAGAGGCAGGAACCACAGAGCTGCTTGTCGGGGGTGCACAGGCAGTGCAGCCCATTCCTGAAAATAAAGCAAGACTGACTGTTGGGGCCCTGCCAGCAACTCGCTGGACTTCAAGCCAAAAAAGTTACTGCCAGAGCCTAAGGTGTGAGCGCCGCCCTGCCCAAGGCTGTGACTGGGGGCTGCTGCCCGCAGATAGCCACGCCCTCCTTCTTCCCTGCTCACGGACACTCCCATTCCCCTGCCCACAGTGCCCTTCCCCCAGCTCACCGCTGCTCTGGTCCCGGTGCTGCACCAGACAATAAAGCAATAAACTGCTGCTTAGTATTGACACCTGCATGGAAATCTAAGACCTGAATAGTTAATAAAGTATATAGGGATACTGAGCTGAAAGTTACCAATATTCTTAAGAGGATAAAATACAAAAGGTACATATTCATTATAGCTAAAAGATTCTATTCCTTCCAAAAATTTTCTAAGACATCTCTGCTAATTGACAACAAAATCTGACTAGTCTATCTAAATTATAAATTTCTAAAATTGTAATAACATTACTATAATTCAAATTGGTCAAAAATATATTTGAGTGCACTCTGATTTTGTAAAGATGTTTGTTTGTTCTGTGTACTTGTTTGCGTGTTTGTCTGTCATTCTGTGAACAGCTGTTCACCTTTATTTTGAGCTCAATTTTTCTTTTATCATTTGTTCATAATGCAGTTGGCTTATAGATGTAAAAGCATGCTTTCACCTGAGTTACGAGTTTAAATGATATCAAAATTAAGATATTTAATTACAGTCCTTAGGAGGTGAAATTATTGGGTAGGGCTCCAACTGGTGAATAGAGAAGTGCCCAACCTTTATTCATTAATAAGGAGCCCCCAGTGATCTCCATAGTCTCTTGGGAGACACCCCAATAATTGGGTCATTTGTTCAAAAGAAAGTTTTTCAGTAAAAATTGCAATAAGGTTGTCTCATAAAAGATGCTCTTGGTACAAAACTAAATTTTAACAAAGGTTTTCACATGTATATGGTAATTCATTAGTGTTAATCTCATGGTGTATTTAATGCATTCATGATTCAGGATCTACAAGTCTTCCAAAATGTAAAACAAAGATTGTTTATTGTGATAAAACTTTCCTTTAGATTCAGACCTCTGCCTTTAACAAAAACTTGTGACGTATGTCCTATTAAAAGACAACAAATTAGATAAAAGCTTCTTATGTATTAGAGATAATTGGTTTAAAAGGTCATGTTATGTCAAAATAAAAATTTAAGTATGTTACAAAATGTCATCATGATTGTCATATAGCAATGTTATGTATGGTTTTGATTTTTAAATTTCCTTGTAAAAATATGTAACTGTTACCTGTTAACATTCTATGAGTATTTAAACATTAGAATATCCATGGTTGTTAGAAAACAATGGTTCCATTTTTGTGTTCTAAGGTGTTTGTTATTCAGATTAGATGGTAATATTAAGCTTATTGCCTCCATTACAATGTTGTGTCATTAGTCTTCTCTGCTGGATGTTTAACAGCTGAGATTTGGAGACCAAAAATTAGAGAGATAAATTGGGCTAAGAAGACAGCCAATATTTTGGCTACACTCTCTAAGGTCAGTAAAGGCTTAGAACACAAGAGAACGTCTGTTGTGACATCCTGCAACTCGGTTGGG
The DNA here is from genome assembly GCA_004027595.1 of Dinomys branickii. NCBI lineage: Eukaryota > Metazoa > Chordata > Mammalia > Rodentia > Dinomyidae > Dinomys > Dinomys branickii. The sequence continues at coordinate 92,312 of PVLD010006167.1, read as the reverse complement.
ACCCTGATCTTCTGATCAAGATTAGGGGAACACAGAGAAAAGTGATTCCATGATGTATAGTGTGCCTAAGGAGAGTCACCAGGAGAGAAAAAAATCTCTCGAGCTTTCACAGAAAGCAACTTGGTCAAGCAAAAGCCATGACTCATCCAGATGGCTGACACTGACAGACGATCAAGGGATGCTGCACTTCGTTCCAAGATGATTCCTGAGGAGACTTAACTGACCTTGATAGACAGCAAAAGGTTACATTTTTATTTATACAAGTCTCCCTTTAACTTGGTTTTGAACATCCAGCAGGAAAGTGTGATGACAAGATGTAAAGAAGCAATGCCACAGTAATTAAGTTAGCTGTAAAAGGTTCAAGTCACTAACAACTTCGTACAGTTGCCAGCTAGACTGATAACTGACCACTGTTACGGACTTTGGACTATATTCTTCAAGCGTAGCCTTTCCAGCTAATCCCCCATCATTTACAAAGCAGAGAAGAGAGATGCTGGGAGCCACTGAAGCAGGAAAATCATTACACATGCAGGATGAAGCCAGCCCTAGACCATTCAAGGGAGCTCCTTGAAGCACATAAACAAGCAGTTGTAATTTTTTAACTGATTGCTGGGCAGCGAGGCAGAAATTAACCAACCTCTCCAGAGTATGAATAGACTTATTGCTTTGGGCAGCTCTCCTGGCTGCTCAGGAGAGAGGACCTCCACCTGATCCAAGCTTTTTGGCTCCTGTCTATTTTTTCCCCTCATTCTCACTGCCGTTCCTTCCTGGGGTACAGCAGGATCTCAGCAGATCCTTACAGCTCACACCTTCCCACCGGGCTTCACCATCCAGCATCACACTCAGATATAAACCCATCAGTGGACTAACCAGTATCAGACCACCCCTGTTCTGATATCACACATGATCCACTCACCTCCCTAAAGCCCCCCATGAGTGCATGAGATTTGAGGGGGGACATCTAGATATAAACCATAATATTCTGACCCTGGCTCCCAAAAGACTCATGTATCTCCCTTTATGCAAAGTGTATTGAGTCCATCTCTAACAGTTGCTGAAGTCCTAACGGTTTCTGTAGAGCTAAAGGGTCCAAGTCCAAAGTCTTCTCTGAGATTTAAGGCAAACTCCCTTAAATGCCTGTAAATATGTTCTCCCCTGTAAATATGAGAAGGAAGTTAAACTCTTCCAACACACAATGGCCCAAGATAAACATTCCCATTCTAAAAGATAGAAAGAGGGTAGAATGGAATGGGATCAAAGCAAGACTAAAGGGGCTGGGGGTATAGCTCAGTGGCACAGCGCCTGCCTGGCAAGCGCAAGGTCCTGAGTTTGATCCCTGGTACCGGGAAAAAAAAAAAAAAAAAGAAAGGCTACCTTCAAAGCAAGACTAAAATATAGCAGGGCAAGTATTAAATTCTGCAGTTCCTTGTCCAGCACCTGGGCAAGCTGTGGCAAGCTGTGCACTGCGAAGAACTTGGGTGGCTCTGTTCCTATAGTGCTGTCCACTGTTGCTCAAGGCCTCACTCTTGGGCTGGCTTTACTCTTATAACTTTCCTCAGATTATCTATGTCCCTGGTTTCTGGGGTCTCCAGTGCACCATTGGCTTCACACTCGCAGCTCTGCATACTACACTCAGGGGCACGTGCCCGGCCTCCCAGGCCTTCTTCTGAAATCTGGGTGGAAGCCTTCCGGGCCCAACACTTGTATTCTGCATGCACCTAAGACCAGCACCGTGTGGATGATGCCAGGGTCTGCCCTCTGCTGGAACAGTAACCAGGTTTACTTCTCTGACGGCCATAGGAGTCAAGTGCTTGGATGGCTAAGCACTATGAACCCAATCTCAAGGAACAATTTCCCTAGACTGCCCTTCTGGAGCATGTTGCCCTTGGGCTTTTCTCTCAAAGCAAAGTCAAGTCTCACCTTTGCAATTTTGAGGTTGTAAAGGATGGAATCCTGCTGGTTCTTGTGATGCCCTCAGACCTTTTAAAAATTGTCCTGTTCTAAAGTACTTGGCTTTTTAATGCTGGTATTTTTAGCAACCAAGTTCTACTTTGTTCCATTTTTTGCAGGTCATGATTTTACCAAGCTCCCTTTTTGGTCAAACTCAAAACTTTAAAATCATTCTACCGGGCCATTTGCACCTGATTCTCAAGTTAGAGCTTGCTAAAAGCCCCAACAGCAGCCATGCTGGTACCACGTGATGGATCTGACAGATGCATCCCAGGCTCTTGCGCATGGTGAGCAATGAATTGTAAGTCTACATCCAATGGTAAAAGAAGAAACAGCTGCATTTATTGAAGATAACAGGAAGATGTGTTCAGGTGGCACGAACAGAAAAATGATGTCAGAATGACAGGAAATTCAACACAAAGAGGTACATCTCACCCTGGGTACCTCTCACTGGGTTTCTAGATAAGATTGATGTGGGAAAGAAAACTAAACCAATGCCATTTTGTGTTCTAGTGCCACTTTAAAGCTTAGGTTTCTGTTTCCTTAAGTTTGTTTCTTATAAATGATATCATAGTTACCTAACCTGATATGACCCCATGCTCTTTCATAAGACTGCTTGTCCCCTATGTAAAGCTTCAAACGCCTTTGTTCCTTTGTCACAAGCTAAGCCCACACTTTGTAGTATTTCTGTACGTGCACTGAATCATATCAGCACCACCCCTAGACCCGGAACTAGAACTGCATAGCTAGTCTCTTCTCCTGCCCTTCGGGGTCTGGTACTTGGTCATGTACTGGGTGCCCATCCCCGGCCCCAATAAACTTGCTTGTTTCTGCATCTGGCCTCCGTAGGGGGCTCAGATAAGCACATTTGCTGCAACAGCAGTGACAGGAATGATTTTCAGGGTGCTGAGTTATCTCAGGGGCTTCTGACATGCATGCCTGTCCCAGAATTCACTCTGAGCAAGTTACACACGTGAGATGCAGTCCACACGGATAAATATTTAATGAGGGTCAAGTGGGGAGAGATTGCTGGAGGTCAGTCCACAAGTGGACTGACAGATGTGCGGACACACGTGTGCTCTGTCCTAGAGCTGTAGAGATTTGGTGCATCATTTCTTATTTTTGCCCCTGCTCCTCTTAGAACAATAGAAGGAGGAATGGCCCTGCAGTGTTGCCCAAATTCAGGTGGGTGGAGGGGGAGTGGTCTCCCAGCCCCAATTGTGCTACCTGTAGTAATGCCACCGCTTCAATATTAGACTCCCTTGAAATTTCTTCTGCCAGATTAATTAGTCCTCTACACATATCTTCAGTCCCCTGTAATTTCTCAGGAGCAAAATGTAGATCCATTTTCTGCCAGATCATAAGACACATGGCCTGGGGTCCAACTGCCAATGCTGTCCGTGGTCTCAGTTGAAACCTCCTGAGCCTGGTCTGCACCAGCCACCTTAGAAATGGAGTATTACAGTACATACCCGCCCCACCCCCCAGCCGGTATACTTGTTTGTTAGTTGCCCGGGTAGTAGTTTCTGTTCCAGTTCTGGTTGCTCCTGTCTCTTACAAACAGCTGGTTACTCTGATGCACATTGCAGAAGCCAGTCCCTAATTGACAAGCCACTCTGCCTCTGTATTTGTCTCATATAAGCCCTAGACCATCCGAGGTCAGGCCTGATATTTTGGGAATGATTCCAATCAGTGCCTGTCAATGTAAAATATATCTGCCTCCAAATCCTAGCTGTCCTTTCAGTGCTTCTGCTTGCCACTGCAATCTAGGTATAAACCATAGCCTGGTATGAACATTTGTTATCTACTCCAGATTTTATACATTTATGTGTTATTTATGGCCAGTCACTACAAAGATGTCTGAACCTACAAAGTAGTAATCCCAGGTTCTACACACCATAATAAGAGTTTTAATGGCAAAATCTCATTAAAAACAAGATAATCTTTACCTCATCATTTTTATAATTAAAATAAATTGAGTTTCTCATTAACGAAATAGGGAGGTATCTATACACTCTTACACTCTACCTATTCTACTGGGTAAACATCTCAAGACGTAGAGGTTAATATTAAAGACAATCTATCATTTTATTTTTAATTTTTGACCCTTCCTTGCTTAACATGCTTATAACTTTTATATCTTGAAGATATCTCCAGCTCCTATTCAAGCTGATGCTCATCTGTGCTATTACAAAAACAATGTTCTGTATATATTCTTAACAATTCTACAAATCTGTCTTCTTCATTACAAAACTTCCATTCACAAATTAATGCAATGTCAGATTCTGCCTTAAACCTCTCTGACATGCTGACAACCCTTACACTCCTTTGTTTCTTTTAGGTCAGTCAGGATGGGACTTCTGATTCTTCGCAGGTAGAGTCAGTGCCCCCTTCAGCGTGAAGGAGCCAAAGAAGATGAACTGTGTTGGAGACCACTACACAGTGGCTCTGAGCAGGATTTAACATTAACCAATTGACTTTCCATGTTTACTTATGAGTTGTCCAAAGGTTAGGCACCTTATCTAAAGATAAGCAGCAGACTCATAGTAAATGAACCTCTATGAGTCATTGCTCACTGCAGAGGCCTATATTGGCCTGTGAAGCTCAAAGGATAAGATAAGGCCACAGCTGAGGACATCTGGCTCCAATCCCAATTAATTTAAAGGAGACTAGCTACAGGCATCTCACCCTTGCAGGCAAGTCCTTCCTGGAGATAACATAGTTCCCCTAAATTAACATAAGTATTACTTGGAGAATTCTGTAATGGGTTTTCCAAGTCCTGCTCAGATTCCCCCTTCTTTGTTTGTAAACCAAATAAGTATGGGGTACCCAGGGAGGTCTAGGTCTAAACCCAGAGAATATCAAATGCTGTAAAGAATTAAACCCTCTAGGAGGCCTGAAATCATTGCAATTGTCTAATTTATTTAAGTCTTTTCCGTCCATTCCCCTGGAAGATTGCAGGTCTGATCAGCCAACAATAACTATGGGTTATTTAACCTCATAGGTGCCTCTATATTCCTTGAGAATAAAAGACCAAAGCCTCAGGGAAAACACAGGATAGGAAAACTAAGGTAGGTAGTAAAGAGACAAAGAAAATCATAATTTTTAGATTGTACTTTTAATACACAAATTCCAGAGAAAAGGGTTGGGAAGATTGCTCTTCATGATCAGTTTGTTAACACTTATAGTTTACATTTGCTAAGCAAGGCAGTGCCATAAAGCACAAAGAATGACTAACAAGTACCTTGGTTTACATTTGGCCCCCAGACTCCATAAACTCCTTAAGCTGCTGGTGCTATTTAACCTTTTAAAATAAAATAATTTAGTACAGTGGCTGGCTCACAGTAAATGTTGAGTTCTTGGTAATAGTTATTTTGTGTTTTGAATTCTTGGTAGTAGTTAGACTTTGAATAATCTCCCAAATCCTCTAGCTTGCTGGGGTCATCACTAAGTCAATTAGAGTTTAACAAAAACGGGCCCTAACCTCTTGCGGGTGCTGATGGGCAAGTCTAAGTTCTTTCCTGTGTCCTTCAAGGTTAATTGAGGTTTTGACTGGGGGTGTAGATCAGTGGTACGGTGGGTACTTGGCATGTAGGAAGCCCTGGGTTTGATCCTCAATGCAAATAAATGAATGCATAAAACTAAAAGGAAAAAGCAATTGGGGGTTATATCAATCCTGATTGTTTCTGATGCCATGCCCCTCTTAAATGAATTAATCCAGATTGTGGATCATCTGGCTACCCCTCCATGTTCCTTCTCTGTAATTTAGTGGACATAACCCCAGTTCTTTCACTCCCTCAAAAATCACAGATAGAAGGCTGCATGTGATTGATTTTCTCAGATGGTTGGGGAGAAGTTATAGGATTTGATCTCATACTTTACAGAGGTGAGTGCTAACTGGCACAAGCCAAATTGTGCACCCCCAGATTCATATGTTGAAATCTTAACCCTTATTACCTAGATAGGATTGGTTTAACCTGAGGTCTCTTGTTGACTAATCCTGTGGACAACTTGATCTTGTACTTGTTACCTCTGGAATTGTGACAAAGTAAATTTCTGTTGCTTAAGCTACCCAGTCTATATTATTATTTTGTTGTGACAGCCATAGCAAACTCCTACACTAACTGATTATGTTTTCCTGAGAGGAAGTCTGGTGCCCTATTTCAAAAAAATAAAATGGCTTCTCCTGCTTCTTTCTCCTTATTGTAAAGTGTTACTGTTTTTGGGATTGCAGAGAGCTGAGCAAGGAGCAAGGGAAGTGGGAGAATAGCTTCTATGGCCATGAAGAGTATCGTTCTCCTTTTCAAATACTACAGTTTTAAAAAGAAATACTTCTTTAGTAATGACTTCTGAACCAATATCTAATTTTTTTTTCAGTCCTGGGGATTGAACTCAGGGCCTTGTGGATGCTAGGGAAGCGCTCTACCACTGAACCAGCTGCATTCTCAGTTTCTAATAGTTAAATTTAAAACAAAATTTATTCTGTTATAAAAGCAACATGTACACGGCATTTTCACATTGCTAATTAGACTGTCTTTAAACGGAGAGCATTTGGGCTTAGCTGGTTAAAGTGCCTGCCTAGTAAACGGAGAGCATTTGGCAAGTATATGTCAGAGTTATAAATGCATAGCCTCAGCTGGTTATAGTGGATCACTTGAGCACAGGAGTTTAAGGCCAGAGTGGGAAATATATATACAGGGTCCACCTGTCAGCCTGGTTGGGGGGCCCAAGCAGCATTTTCATGCGTGAGGTTCCAAGGTTAAAGGATGCATGTGTGCAAGTCATCAGCTACAGCAGCAGGAGCAGCAGGAGCAGCAGGGGCAGAGCAGAGCACGAGAGCACAAGAGCACAAGAACAAGAGCAAGAGCTGCCTGGGTCTTTATTGTATAATTCTTACCCAGGTTGTTCCCTCATAGTTACATTCTTACATAGTGCTGTAAGATAGTTCATAGTGCACGCCTGTTTACCTGTGCTAAGTCATGATTATGTAATTGTATCTCACTGTGCACCTGTGCTAGGCAAGCGGGGTCACATCCTCAGGTGTCCCTAGATGCCCTGAGCTTTGAAACAGTCTGAATGGTTCCCCACACTACCAAAAATATGTATACACTCTTCAGGAAAAGAAAAATAGTATGATGTTTTCTCAGAAGATGGTGTTACCCTCTTATGGGGGATCCTAGAAGATGTCATATATTGCAGAATACCCACTATATTGTCAGCCCTTAGAGAAGAAATTCAAAGTGTATGTGCAGCAATCTCATGATTACCCAAGCAGCAGTTCATTGTACTAATAAATGTCTGAAAGTTAATGGCGACCACTTTGAGCACCTCTTGTAATTGTAGAGACCAAAGGTAACTGATTCTGTATAAATTTAGTATTAAAATATTTATACAAGTTTTTAAGTTTTTCTTTCCCTGAAGTATAGCTATGTTTTTTGGTGGTCCGTATGGTCCACCAAAGCCAAGCCAATATATGTTCTTTTCTTGCCCCCAGTATAGCCTCTCTGCCCCAGATGTTTCAATTTTTTAAAATTTGTAAACATTTATTCTCTTGAATTAAAAAAGGCTTGCATCAGTACACATTGTACAGCCTTGCAAATTACACAGAAATTGAAGAGAAGGTTCTTTGTAAGTGTGATGAATCTTGGATGTCCAATAATCTGCAAACAATGGAAACAATTCTAAACTACTTGAGAAGTCTCCAGCACTCATCAAATATATTTCATTAGGTGACAAGAAATCCACAAGGAGGGGAATTCAAATAAGTGGCAATTAGTTACTGGAGGGACACTTTAAAAAAAGTGAGCATATTTCTCTGACTTGAATGATTCCTATTCCCCTTTGAATTTAAGTGGTTGGATTAAGAGCATTAAGAACATAATTTACTTCACACTTAACATTCATACTACCTAAATGAATAGCAAAGGACCCCATGGGAGAGTTCTGTATTTTCTGGAAAATGCTTCTGCTTAGAGATTCAGGGGAAGTCATCTTCTATTTGTGGGCTTTTAGTACCCTCAGCTCACCAGAAGAATGGTACATGGTTTTTGACTTGGTTATTCCACGCCTGCATTCTTTCCCCTGCCAAATCCTAAGTTGGCTGTGCTGGCTGCAAAAATAAATACAGGTTGAAACTGGTTGTAGTAATTTTGAAGAATAATTTGCTGTACAGTAGAGCTTTGGATCTGATACAAGAATTCAGAAATGTAAAACAAGATAACTATAAAAGTTAGTAGGCATTTGAAAAGCATTTCCTTAGAAAAAGCTGATGATTCTGTATTATTTTGGTGTGGATTCCTATAATCAGTAGGGTAAAACATGTATCTCTTTTTCCAACAGCTCTAACTTCATGACCACACATCCTAGGAGTCTCTAAATGTTAACAGGCGCTCCAAATGCCAAGCCAATCAGGGAAGGGAGAGGGTAGGACAATCATACAGGTAAAGGTTCCGAAGGTGGCCGTGTTACTGAGAAGTGCCCTTTCCAAAATGTAAAGGTCATAGTGCTTCTTGCTTGTTCTCAGCTTAAACTTATTAACTGAGTTAATTTGTTTCTTTAGTGCGTTTTGTGCAGCTGAAATGGAGGAGAATGTGGCCAGGACAGTAGACGTAGAGGCCAAGTCATTGGGTTTAGAGTGTTCAGGGTTGACAGTGCTGTCCCCACTGCCACAGAGGAGGGCGTGATGGAGCAGCTGGGGCTGCGACTGGGGTTTCCAGAGCCATCGGATCTCAGCACCAATTTTGAAGAGTTCCCCCCAAAATTCTCGGCTTCCACTCAAGTTATTCCACTTCTTTTTAAAAATTTATTTTAAAAATAAAAAAAGGAAAACATATTAACAGACATTCATTTACAAGATAGCATAAGAACAATACAAGCAATACTAAATTACACACAATGTGGCAGGAAATTAACAGTGGTTGTTGTATTACGTTTTGATATCTTCAAAGTGATTTCTCAGGAAAATAGAGACTTGCAAAACTGATCAAATCATCATTAACTGATCCTTTCAGTAAAGCGATAGAAGTCAATAGTACAACTATGTTAGCTATCCTGCATATACATATATACATAATTTCCCCTTCTTTCTTTTACCTTTTCCCTCATCCCAGTTGCTCTTTACTTTTGAGCAGTTTCCTTTCATTTTGAAATGTCTATCGTATCTCTTAATTTTTATTCACTCCTTCAGGTTCTTATACTAGTGAGATAATACATTGCTTACACACAGAGGTCTGATTTATTTCACTTATGTGTATGGTCTCTAGTTGTGACCATTTACCTGTAAAAGCCTTGAGTTTATCTTCCTTTAGAGCTGAATAATATTTCATTATATAAAAGTACCACAATATTTTTATCCATTACTCAGTGGATGGACATTTGGGTTGCTTCCATGATTTAGCTATGACAATTTGCACTGCTATAAAAATAGTTGCACATATATCACTGTGATATGATGTTTTCAGTTCCTCTGGGAAAATACCCAGAAGGGCAATAGCTGGGTTGAATGGGACCTCTAGACCTAGTTTGCTGAGGAATCTCCAAACTGATTTCCACAGTTGTTTCACCAGTCTGCATTTCCACCAGCAGTAGAGAAGAGTTTCTATTTCTCCACAGCCTTGCCAGCATTTGTTATTGGTTGATTTCTTAACGCTAGCCATTCTTGATGAAATCTCAATGTTGTTTTAATTTGCATTTTTTGAACGACTAATGATGTTGAATATTTTCTCATGTATTTATTTGCCATTTGTATTTCTTTATCTCAGATGCCCATTTTTTGACTGAGTCTTTGAATTTTGGGGGTCTGATGTTTTTTAATTCTTTATATGTTCTAGATAGAAGACCTTTGTCTGAGGGACAGTTAGCTAAATTTTTTCCCCAATTTGTGGGTTTTCTTTTTATTCTGCTGGTGATTTCTTTAGACGTGCAGAAATGTTTCAGTAGGATGAAATCCCAGTTGTTGATTCTGTGAAATATTTCCCATGTGGTTTTGGTTTTTGTTCATGAAATCTCTGCCTGCCCCTATGTCTTTGAGGTTTTTACCTACTTCCTCTTCCAATAGATTTAGTGTTTTTGTTTTAATATTGAGATCTGTAATCCATTTTGACTTGAGTTTGGTGCATGGTAATAGACTTGGGTCTATTTTGAGTCTTTGGCAAGTGGCAAACCAGTTATCCAATACTATTTATTAAAGAGGCTATCTTCCTTCCAGTGAGTTTGTTTGGCCAATTTGTCAAAGATTATGTGGCTGAGTGTGTTTGTGGTCATGACTGTTTCTTTCAGTCTGTTCCACTGATCCTCTGGGTGGTTTTTTAGCCACCATCATACCATGTTGATTTTATTACAGTAGCTTTCTAATATAATTTCAGGTCAGGGATTGTGATTTCACCCGGCTTGTCTTTGTTGCCCAGGATTGCTTTTGCTATTCTGGGTCTCTTCTGGTTCCACATGAGTTTAAGGAATGTTTTCCCTAGATCTGTGGGGTATGCTGATGGTAGTTATATGGGAATTGCATTGAATCTGTACAACAATTTTGGTAGTATGGCCATTTTCACAATGTTGGTTCTTCCTATCCATGAGCAGGGAATATTTTTCCACTTACTGAAATCCTCTTCAATCTCAGTACTATGTAGGTCTTTTACTGAATAGATCTTTTACTTCTTTTGTTAGATTGATTCCTAAATATTTCAGTTTCTTGGATGCTATTGTGAAAGGTATGGTTTCGTTAATTTCTCTCTCAGTCTGTTTGTTGTTTGTGTATAGGAATGCTATTGATTTTTGAGCATCGACTTGGTATTCAAAGTCAACACTGCTAAATGTGTTGATTAATTCAAGGAGTCTTCTCGTGGAGTTTTTGGGGTCTTCCATGTAGAATATCATGTCATCTGCAAATAGTGATAATTTTACTTCTTTCTTTCCTATCCTTATTCCTTTTATTTCTCTCTCTTGTCTAATTGCTCTGGCCAATGCTTCCAGAACTATGTTGAATAGGAGTGGTGACGATGGACATCCTTGTCCTGCTCATTTTAAAGTAAAAGCTTTCAGTTTTTGTCCATTTAGTATGATGTTGGTTGTTGGTTTGTCATAGAAGGTTTTGATCAGGTTGAGGTAAAGACCATCTATTCCTATTTTCTGTAGGATTTTTATCATGAATGTGTGTTGGACTTTGTCAAAAGCTTTTCCTGCATCTATTGAGATGATCATGTGATTTTTGCCTTTGGCTCTATGGATATAGTGTATAATATTCATTGATTTGCAAATATTGAACCATCCCTGCATTCCTGGAATGACTCCAACTTGGTCACGGTGAATGATTTTCTTGATGATTTGCTGCATTCCATTTGCTAGTATTTTATTGAGTATCTTTGCATCTATGTTCATTAGGGAGACTGGTGTGTAGTTGTCTTTCTTGGTTGGGTCTTTCTCTGGTTTTGGTATCAGTGTAATACTTGCCTCCAGAAATGAGTTAGGGAGAACTGCTCCCTTTTCAATTTCATTGAAGAGTTTGAGGAGTGTTGGCATTAAATCTTCTCTGATCTTCTTATAAAATTCTACTGTGAATCCATCAGGACCTGGGCTTTTCTTTGTCAGTAAGTTTTTAATCACATTTTCAATCTCATTAATTGATACTGGGTTGTTCAGAATTTCTATATCTTCTTGATTCACCTTTGGTAATTCATACATATCTAGGAATCTGTCCAGTTTTTGAGTTTTCTATCCTATCAGAGTAAAGATTTTCAAAGTAGATTTTAATGATTTTTTGAATTTCTGTAGGATCTGTGGTGATTTAATCCTTTTCATTCCTTACTGCATGAATTTGAGTTTTTTCCTTTCTTGTTTTGGTAAGGTTGGCTAGGGGTTTATTGATTTTATTTATTCTTTCAAAGAAGCAACTCTTTGATTCATTTATTTTTTGTAGTGGTTTCTTCATCTTAATTGCATTAATATCTACCCTGATCTTTATACTCTCTTCCTTTCTTTGGGCTTTGGGCTTGACTTGTTTTTCTTTTTCTAAGTTTGAGGTGCAGCATTAGGCTATTTATTTGTTCTCTTTCTGTTTTCCTTATGTGTGAGTTCACTGCTATAAATTTCCTTCTGAGGACTGCTTTCACTGCATCCCACAGATCCCAATAAGTTGTATGTACATTTTCATTTGTTTGTAGGTATTTTTAAATTTCTTCTTTAATTTCTTTTGTGACACATTGGTTGTTCAGGAGGTTGCTATTTAATTTCCAATGGTTTATGGGGCTTTTGGAGTTCCTTTTGTCATTAATTTCCAATTTCATTGCACTGTGGTCAGATAATATGCATTGGAGAATTTCAATTCTTTTGCATTTAGGTAGGTATGCTCTATGGGCTACAATGTGGTCTACTTTAGAGAAAGCCCCACGTGCAGCTGAGAAAAATGTATATTCTGTTTTCATGGGGTGGAACACTTTGTGTACATCCAGCAAGTCCGTTTGTTTACAGATTTGTTTCAGATCTGTTATTTGCTGATCTTTTTGTCTAGTTGACCTATCACTTTGTGTCAAAGGGGTGTTGAGGTCCCCTGTTACAATAGTGTTATTAATTATTTGGTTTTTCATGTCTGTTAAAATTTGTCTTATATAATAGTTGGTTGCTCTGATATTTGGTGCATAAGTGTTTATGATTGTTATCTCTTCCTCTTGCAGTTTTCCCCTAACAAGTATGTAGTGACCTTCTTTATCTCCTTCTATTGTTCTTGGTTTGAAGTTTACATTATGTACAAACATGATAGCTACACTTGCTTTTTTCTGGGGTCCTGTTTCATGGAGAATGGTTGTCCATCCTTTGACTTTCAGTCTACAGATTTCCTTTTGAGTAAAATGTGTTTCCTGTACATAGCATATCATTGGATTTTGTTTCTTAATCTACTCTGCCAGTCTGTTTCTTTTCACTGGTGAACCAAGGCCATTTACATTAATGGTTATAACTGATACATGTTGGCTTATCATTCTTATGTTATTTACTTGCTGTTGGTTTCCTACTTTTTCTACCTGTTTAATCGCTTGCTCTGCTTGAGGGTTCCTTTCTATTGCTGTTCTTGAAATTGTGGTCATTTTTTCTTTTTGTCTAGGATATCTATTAGTACTGTTTATAAGGGTGGTTTGGCACTCAGGAAGTCTTTCAGTTGCTCTTTGTCATGGAAATATTTTATTTCTCCATTAAATTTGAAGGATAGTTTGGCAGTATACATCAGTCTTGGTTGGAAGCTCTTCTGTAATACTTCACTCCAAGCTCTTCACAGTTGGATTGTGTTGAGAAGTCTGCCATGATTCTGATGGGCTTTCCTTTATAGGTGATCTGTTTCTTTTGTCTAGCAGCTTTTAATATTCTGTTCTTTTGCTGGAGATCTGGTATCTTGATTATTATATGTCTGGGTGTAGTTTTATTTGAGTTATGAGTAGTTAGAGTTGTATATGCCTCATTTAGCTGTATATCAGATTTCTGTTTCCATGCTTGGGAAATTTTCTATTATTTCTGCAAATATTCTTTTTATGTCATTTGTGTTACCTCCTGCTGTTTCATTGACTCCTCTTAGTCTTATATTAGTTCTCTTTGGCTCATCTTGCAGCTGTTGGATTGATTTTCCCTGATTCCTTATTGATTTTAAGAGTTCCTTTCTTTCACGATCGCTAGTTGCCATACTATCCTCAAGATCTGAAATTCGATCTTCAGCTTCTTTCAAGTGGTTTTGCCAGCTTTCATTGGAAGTTTTGATTTCCTGGATATCTCTCTGAATCTGTTTCATGCGTTCCAGTTCATTCCTATATTGTTCATTTAATGTTTCCATTAGTTGCCTATGCTCACCTTTTTTTTATATATTTCTTCTTTAGATGTGCTGAGCAATTCTTTTATTATTGTTGTCATTTTATTTTTTGCCTGAGAGATTATTTCTGATCTGATGTCTTCTATGGCCTGATGGAGTTGTTTCTTTACTTCAGTTGCAATCATTTCAGCAATTTCAGGTGTGTGTTTACCAAGTTCTCCTATGTTGATGTCTCCTGGACTTGTTCTGAGTGGGGCGGAGTTCTGAGATTGCATTTTAATCCCGTGTCTTGTCATGTTTGATGCTGGAGGCAGAACGCTCATTTTTCCTCTTCTCTGTCAGTTCAGCAAAAGTCATTAGTGTCCCTGTTTTCCTGGTGGTCAGGCTTGTCCTTCAGTTTCCACTGACATACACTGCTTAGTCTGGGGTCTTCCAGCAAATGGTGAAGTGTACCTAGTTCTCCCAGCTCTCAGACACACAATGTGATGTCAGTCGATGGCAGACTGATCACAGCTCAGTGCACATGTAGGCTGCAGAAAGCAGGCTGCACTGGTGGCACAATCACAGACCAGTGGCCCTGTGTCCCCTTTCAGTTCAGGGTGGAGGCAGAGCCCAGTCTCAAATCACGGGGTCAACAGTGTGTGGACCACATGACCCTGTGTTTCTAGCAGTTCAGTGTGTGCACAAGAGCCAGACATAGGTTGCACTGGTGGTGAGTACAGATCACCTGTTTGTGTGACCTCCAGGAAGTCAAGACACATGCAAAGCCCAGACGCGAATCACAGTGTCAGTTCATGTAACGCCTGCTCTGGTATCTCAAGGAATTCAGGGAACACACAGGGAAGGTGCAAACGTGAACCCTAGTATTAGAGTTTGTGTGCCTTCTGAGTCAAAAATTTCCTGTCTGCACCAGGTGCTTGGAGGGTGGAGACACAGACTGTAATGGTGGCAAAGTCATGGGTTGCCTGCTCTGCCCCCAGGAAGTAGGTGGGAAATGCCTGGTTTTCTCAGCATTCATCTACGAACTGTGATGTCAGCAGATTGTGCATCACCTGATTCTATATCTCCAGGCAGCTCAGGGCATGCACAGGAGCCAGACATGTGCGGCACTGGCAGTGATCATAGACTGCCTGTCTGTGATCTCCAGGAGGTCAGGGCATGTGCAAAGCCCAGATATGACCTGCGGCGCCGGCAGTTTGTGGACCACTTGCTCTAGTACCATAGATAGTGCAGGGCATGTGCAGGGAGGGCCCAAATGTGAACCCTGGTGTTAGCAGTTCGTGGGCCGCGTGAAATGACACTGTAGTAAACTAGCATTCCTGCCGTGGGCATAGATCCTTGATTAGACTGACTACAGAGCACAACAGGCTGTTGGTAAGTCTCCTGGGCTACTCCCTGAGAACCATGAGGCAGCGAGACCTGATATGATGGCTCTGAAGGACAGGGGATGACCGCTCCTTGAATCTGATTTGCAGTGCTGTTGGGTTGGCCTCCAGTTAGGCTCTGACTCTGGGGTTGCTGAATTCCAACTATTCTGTGGTAGTTTTGCTGCTGGTTGGGCATAACTTGATAACAAGAAAACGGATGGAACTGGAGCTGGCTGACAGGACAAACAAAGGCAGAATGGGCAGCAGTAGGGACTGCTGCCCAAGCGTGAGGGGGGAGGAGGCGGAGGTGGCAGAGACGGTGGGGGAAGAGTGTGTGATGAGGCACTGCAGTTATGATATAACCAGACTGCTGTGGAGACTGCAGCACAGCAGCAGACTCAAACACGGTGGTACATGGGTCAAAACCATCAGATGGCCGGTAGACAAGACTCAGGTGGCTGAACTGAGAACCAAGATCATCCTGCTGTGAGAAAAAGTGATTAGCTGCTGGTTGCTGAGGTGGTGGGAGTTGCAGAGGTGGCTGTGGAGGCCCAGGCACTGGGGTTCTAACTGGCTGTTGAGTCATAGGAGGATTATACATGACTGGACTCCCATCTGGGTTTATGAAGGGCTGACCTGTTTGTGGGTTGATCAGAATACTGCCAGGTGGTGTGCCTGCTGCTTCCAAAGGGAGCAAAAAGAAGCTAGTGTTAGGAGACGCAACTCACCCATTCAGGCCACCAAGGAAGAGAGAGAACTCTGGGTGCTGACAGCTGGATAGATGACAGGTCCACCATGAGAAGACGGGCCGAGAGCTGTACCTGGAAGAGGCTGCTGAGTGTGAGAAAGAGAGCCAGCAGATGACCCTACACCACCAGAAGGCTCAGAAGCTGCTTTAGAAAGCCTGCCTACGCTTTTGCTGCTTCCGGAACTATCACCTCTTGTCAAGACTGAGATTCCACCAAAGCTACTGGCTTTGGTTACAGCAGGCTTCAAATTTCTCAGGGAGCTATCTGAATATGTCCTGCTCCATGGTCGAGATTCAGAGTATTTCATCTCACTCTCAGTGCTGCTTTGATGATTATTTGGTGATCTTCCTGAAGCATCTTTACTAACTCTAAATATCTGGTGCCTTTGCTGGGTACTGCTAGCATCCTCATCTTGGATTCTTTTGTCAATAATATAATTCTCTTGAGAACACAGGGAATCTTGGGAAAATATTTGGTCTCTGGCACTCTGGTACTCTTCCTTTCTTCTATAGATTTGCTTCTGTCATCTTTCAATTGTATTCTCATGTGGTTACCATCTTTGTCAAAGCTAGAGTTATTTCTCTTAAGGATGTATCTTTTCTGAAAATCTTAACCTGTGTCGTCTTTCATATGTTCATTAAATTTCTGATCAGGTCTCTTTCTTTTACAAATGCCTGAATCTACTGCCCTGCAATCGTCAACCTCTCACTCCACTGAGACACCCAGTGGGCACTGGGTTGTTGACATCCACGACACCAGTGGTTGAAGGCTGGAGTGAGTGATCTTCATTGTTGTATTGCTAGTTTTGTTTACTATGACAGACTTTCCACTCCGATCAACATTGCGGTCTAATCCAAAGTAAGCAGCTACCTTGTGTAATAGCATCCTATGGTGAGATGTCACTGGGGGGAATTTTTTACGTGGAGACTCATTATTACCAATGAAATCTAAAATTTCTTGCTCCAATTTCAGCAGCATCCTTCTGTCCCTGGGATTATTTTTTAATGTATTTACTAAAAATTCATGTAGATCTATGCCAGTTGAATCAGTGTATTCTTGACTGGAATCTCTTGTTAACATTTTTCTGGGCAACTTATCACTGATTTTCTTTTTCTCCTTTATCTTCTGAGGGCTTCTCGTCTTTTTCAAATGATTGTGTTAACTGGATCTGAATTCTTTCCTGCAAATCAATATTATTGCCAATATATCATTCATTCTTTTCTACCAAAATCTCCCCATAGTTTTCTGACTTGATAAGATTTTCAACTGTGGTTGCATCTTTTATTTCTGCCTCCAAATCTTTCACTGTTTCAGTTTCATCTTTTATAGCAATAGTATCGGACATCCTCATTCGCAGGGGTTATTTCAGAATTCTACAGGGAACGTGAAGCTTGATGTGTCCTATTGATTTGGGATTGTGGTGTTCCACAAAAATAAAATAACCCAACATTCCTTTCCACAGCTGTTAGCCAGGATGTCAATTATATTGAACCATCTGTAATCGGACAGGAGGAGTCCCATGTCCTTGTCACTACTATAGATTCCTGGACTGAAATGAACTGTCTTTGACCAAATATATCATATTTTTCAGTGGTTTGCGTTATTGAGAAGGAGGCGGTTGGAGCACGGCGCGGTTGGGCGACGGCGGGTCTGGGTGGGTACAACTAAGAGCCTTACGAAAAGAAATTAACCCCATCGCCAGCCCGGACACTGGCTCCAGCAGCAGCCGCTTATTTTGTTTTTTGAGACATGATTTTGCTATGTAGTTCAGGGTGGTCTTGAACTCACTATGCAGACCAAGTTATCCCTGAACTCTGGACTGCTGGACTTATACCCAGCTGGGATTATACCTGAGAGCATCACCATGCCTGGCTGTTTAAATATATTATAGTACATCCATAATTTAATTTTATGCAGCTAGAGAAAAACCCCTAATGAGACTGTTTCCTGTTCAACCTCAGAACACCTCTGTTTGGCCCTAAAGTTCTTCAGGGTTTCTTGTAGCTTTCAGGGCCCCCTCCTGTCCAATGCTTTGAGCTGTATCTGCAAAAAAGTGTCCTGTCTGCCTTCCTCTCCAGTTGTCTTCCTCCAGCAGCAAAGTGGTTTCTGTTAAGTGTGTACCCTGACTTAAATGCTAGCAGTCCTAGGAACAATTACAAGAGGTGTTCCAGAATGAGTGGTTTTTGGCATGGAAATCTGTAAGGTGCTCTTATAGATTCATATGGCTAGAAGGGGCTTAAAAAGTTTTATACAAAGACACACACACAAAATTTTTTAAAAAGTGTTTTTGAAATAGGGGTCTTACTGTATTACCCCGACTCAGTTTTCTGAGTAGATTGGAATACATGTGCAAGCCGCTAAAACTTAGACTTCTCTGTTTTCCTGGTGTGTCCTGTAAAGTTAATGAGGGCACTGAATTACTGAATACCAAATCATTGCTCCTAGACGGAATTCAGGGTGAAGTAAGTACCTGTACCAACCAATATGAATTCTTCCTTGTTTTATGTATAAAAATTATTATTTATTCTGTGCTGCTAATTTATTAACACTGCAAGGCCAACAGTACTATAGCTCAGGCCTGAAATGTTTGCCAGAAATGTGTATTTTCCTCATAAGGCATTTTCACCTAAGCTTTCTTGCACACAGGAACACCAGAGACAACTTCAGCACTATGCTGGAAGCAATGTTTATCTTTTTTTTGAGACAGGGTCTCAGTATGCAGTTCAGGCCGGCCTTGAGCTCACTCTGTAGTCCAGGGTGGTCTTAGACTAGCATCGATCCTCCTGCCTCAGCCTCCCAAGTGCTGGGATGACAGGCATGCGCCACCACACCGTGCTGGAGGCAATTTTTAAACAGCAAAATGGACAAGCAAAAGAAACGAAACCAAAAACAAACTGTGACCCTAAATAGATCATGAAAAAGGCACTTGTTTGCGGTATGAGAGCTGCATCAAGGTGGAGTGTGGCCTTGATCCACTTCGGCTGAGAATGTGGCTTTGGCAGCTCAGATTGTTCACCACCTGGAGACTCCAGTACTGACTTGAAGGTTACAAGTGAAGGGGAGTAGGCAAGCTGACTAGGACAGAAGCATCAAATAATGAGCCTGGCCTATACTGTTAAACGAAAAACTTGAGCTGTGCAAGGTGGTGCACACCTGTAATTCCAGCACTCTGGCAGGCTGAGGCAGGAGGATCAGAAGTGTGAGCCCGGCTTGGCCACTTAGGGAGATTCTTGCTCTAAACAAAAAAATGTTAGAAGAGCTGGGAGTGCAAAGGCCCTGGGTTCAATCCCTATTGCGAGGGTTGGGGTGGGGGGGGGCGCGAAGAGGGTGGGGGCTTGGCTCGTTTTAGACCTGCCTATCTGTACAACCTCCCTCCTCCTCAGGAGCGTCGGGTCGGTCTTGTGAGAGCTGACTCCTGCACCATCCATCCCTTACACGCCATTCTGAGTCCTCTCTCCTGTCAGCCCCTCCTGTCTCTGGCCTGCAGGCCTTCTCATGCATCATAAAGGACCTAGACACAGGCCCAGGAATGGCCAGCAGCGAGGGCCAGGCTGTGTTTAGTTAGGCGATGGAGGGGACTGGCTCTTTTGCTCAATCGGTGAGCTTGGCGCCAGCCTTCTGCGCCTGAAAAACACCAGCCGACACCACACGGTACCAGCAACCTCGGTCACACAGCGCACGCTCCTACGCACGCGCAGACGCCCCGCCCCGCCCCCGCCCCTCGCCTAGGCCCCGCCCCTTGTCTAGGCCAGTCTCCCGCCAGCGAGCCTCGCAGCTCTGCTTCAGTCGGCGTGAACCTGGTCTCCTGTGGTCCGCTCCGTCCCGCGCTGCCAAGCCATGCTTCCTTCCGACTGCAAGTCTCCCGCCCTGCGCCGAGTGTTTGTGGTGGGGGTTGGCATGACTAAGGTAAACAGCAGCGGGCCGCCCCGTGCCCCCGCGGTCAGGGGCGCCCGGAGCCGACGGGGTCCTTCCGGCTGGAGATTTCTCCACTCGGGTGGGCTGTGATGTCCGTGTCCCTGGGATCCTGGTGCCTCCGCCTTTTCTTTCTTCTTCCTCCTCCTCTGATCCGCTGGGGCAGACCCACTATAGTCCCAGGGCTCCTACTTTCTTGACCCTGAGTGCAGTCCCAGGTCTGTGGAGCTCATACCGGGAGGGAAGTGGGTCATGGGTGTCAGCAGTTGTTCCCTCCCGGTAGGAGGAAGGACAGCCGCTGGCGGGGTGGGGCCAGAAACGCCAACAAAGTCTCTGGGCACAGAGGCTTTCTGGATCCTCAGATCTCCCTTCCGTTTTTCAGGTGCCTGCCTGATAGTCAGGAATTTAGGGGATCCCACAGCCTCATTTCCTGACACCCTGACCATCTCCGTGCGCTGGTAGCACCACACTACTTTTTAGTTTCTGACCTTTTTTGCTTCTTTTGGTTTGCTTCTGTCGCCACTGCTTGGACCATGGACTTCACTTTCTAAGAACTTCTTTGCAGTCTTCAAGGGTCAGTTCAGATGCTGTGTTCTCCAGGAAACCTTTGATCAACTTGCCTTTCCTACAGTCTTGTGCTTCCCTCTGTCCTATTTTCTCCGCGCTGAGACACAGTGCACAACTCCTGCAAACTAAAGAAGTAGAGGTTTACAGTTTGTGGAGGTTTCAGTCAGTAGTCCAAGGCAGGACAGCATGGCGGAGGGGATACAGCTCTTGGTAGGAAGAAGCGGGGGGCAAAGGAGAACAGAAGAAGTTCCCCCCTTCCAGGCCACACCCCCAGTGACCTTCCTTCTCCAGCCTTCACCTCCCTAATCAGTTTTGGCTATAACTTCGTCAGTGGGTCTGAACAGTTTCAATATTCCTGACATCGCCAAGTCCAAAGTTTCCTCTCAGACTTAAAGGCAAACTCCCTGGCGAGTCTCTCTAATTGACAAAGAAAGTTAAACACTGCTGATGTAGAGAGGCACATTTCTCCCATTCCAAAAGGGAGAAATGCGCATAGAATGGAACGGGACCAGAGCAAGACCAAAACCCAGCAGGGTGAACGTTAAATCCCGTAGTTTCATGTCCAGCAATTGGTGGTGAGATGGGAACTTCAGAGAGCTTGGATGGCCCTACCCCGGTAACGCTGGCAGTGGTTGTATAGCCTTATGGTCTCTTGGGCCCTTACCCTCACTCCTTGAGGCTTTTCTCACATGTTGCATATTCCTGGCTTTTCCAGCATCCTGGGTCTGCACTGCACTCTCAGCATCACTTTTATATCTTCACATGCTGCCCTCTGGGTGATACACTGCCTTCCCTTCCAGGCTTTCTTCTGAGGTTGGGCGGAAGCTTTCCTGATTGCACAGCTCTTACATCTGCATGTACCTAAAGGCAGCACCACGCGGGTCACACCAAGGTCTGTTGCTTCCTGGAACAGTGCTGAGCCTTTCTGCATTTTTCTGGTAGTTGCAGAGGCTTCCGAGTGCCTGGATGGCTGGGAATGGTGAGCTGCATCTGGGGGAATCAGTCTTCATTCCTGGGCAGTGGCCTTTCAGGAACACGGTGGTCTTTCCCCAAAGCAGTCTCTCACCTGTGCAGTTCAGAGCCTTGGAAAGGTGGGGGTCCTGCTCCCTGTGATGTCCTCAGGCCATCTTTTCTATTGCCCTGTTCCAGAGAACTTGGCTAATCTTTTTGGCAACTAAGCTCTCCTGTGCTCTATGCAGACCCCAACTTTACCGGAGCTTCCTTTCTGGCCAAATTTAAAACTTTACAAATCATCAGCAGGGCTGTTTATTCTTGATTCTCAATGTAGAGTTGGTAAAAGCCCCCAACAGTGCCCAAGCCAGAGCCTAAATGTTTGGTTGCTTTGATGTTTCCTCTGCTGGATGAATTAGTCCACTCCACTTGATCCCAGTCTTTCAGCCTGGTGACGTGGTACACACTAATCCCAGCACTTGAGAGGCTGAGGCAGGAGGATTGCCATGAGTTTGAGGCCAGCCTGGGCTATATAATGAGTTCAAAGTCTAGCCTGAAATACGTAGTGAAACCTTGTCTCAAAGCAAACAAACAAAAACTGCAGTTATAGTTTTCTTCAGAGTGTCAGGACATGAGCAAAATGCAGAGAAATTTTCTGCCACAACATAACACATGTGGCCTGGATCCGCTGGCGTGTTCCCGAGTGAAACCTCCTGAGCCTGATCTTTACTGACTGCATTACTGTCAACATTCTGATCTTCTGAACTGTTCAGAATCTCTCATCTTACAGCATTTTAGGGCTGCTTCTTTAGCCAGTAGGTCCAAGCCATTCCAAACTCTTCTTGGAAGCCAGTTCCAAAGGCCTCTAAACTACATAGATCGTCTGTTAGCATCACAGCAATGACCCCCTCCCACTTCTCTGGTGCAAAAATCTGTCTTATTGCTTAGTCACAGTACCCAACACTTCCAAATTAAAGGAGTAAAGGTTTGTTTTGGCTCACAACTCATAGAGATTACAACCCTGGCACAAAGACCGGGAAACCTGGCAAAAGGGCGTGGCTGAGGACAAATAGCTCATGCATGGCAGTAACAAGCAAAGAGAGAAAAGATGGAGAGAGATCAAGGAGGATGAGCTGGGAGGAGCTAGGATCGAGGAGCTAGACCTTCAGTCATGCCCCGGAGACCGACCTCCTCCAACCAGGCTGCACCTCCCATCTCACATTTTAGTTGTAAACTCATCGGTGGACCAGTCCACCAATAATACCACATTCCCACGATCCAGTTACCTCCCCAGAGTCCCACCTGTATGCATTAGGCTTTAGAAGGACATTTAGATGTAAACCATAACACTTCTACCTTAGCATTTACTAGAGTGTACTTAAATGATCTGTTTATGTGTCTGTGTTCTCCTCATATAGGTGGGGCCAGGGTGGGCACCAAGTCTTCCTCATTGCTATACCCCTGCTACTGTGAAAGAGTTTGAAGATCCTTAGTGAATGTTAGGTGAACAATCTGCAATAGATACAGTTTGTGAAAGAGTTTTTGGGGAGAGGTCTCTTTTTCTGTGACAACAGCCTTTTTTTTTTTTATTTATTTATTTATTTATTTTTTTGCGGTACTGGGGATTGAACTCAGGACCTTGTGCTTGCTAGGCAAGCACTTATTCCACTGAGCTATATCCCCAGCCCTGTGACAACAGCCTTAAAATTTTTATTATCTTACATTGGGGTAAGAGACAAAATTCAGTCAATTCTTGTAAATAGAAAAGTTGACTAATATGTTGGAAGATAAAAGAGTATTAAGTATGTCATTTTTGAGTATCTTCCATTGGATGTTGAATTTCTAATTATATAGGCTATATTGAAAAGCATAATTTGTTACAAAATTAGGAAATGCATTTCATGTTTCCCAGGTTGGAAGGTGGAGGTGGGAGAGATGACAACTCTCCTGAGGGAAGAGGGGGGAGGAAGGGAGAGCATGCTGGTCATTTCAGTATTTGTTCAGTATACACAGTATGTGTTGTACATAAGGGATGGGGAACATGGGAAAGCAAGGTGCCTGTTCTTAAGGAATGTACAGTCGGGTGAGAAAAGGAAAAGCAAGTGATTTGAGAAAGATAATTAGGGACATTGAGTTAAATGTGGCACATAGAGAACATGTATTTATCTGTGCTGTTGCTTCCCAAATCCTGCTAAAACAGTAAGGAAGTAAAAATGTATGAAGCCATAAGAGCAAGGGGAGTAGGAAAGGAAACCAATAGAGAGATGTCAGAAAAGTTTTGCAAGACTGAAAGCTGAGAGAGAAGTGGTCGCTGACACAGCAGAGGAACCTACAACCCAGGTTTCTGAAGAGGGACTGTCAGGCTGAGTCTCCAGGCAGCACTCTAGAAGAGCTAAGTCTTGGGTAGACTGGGTGTCAAAGAAGATGGGAATGAGGGAAAGCAGGAAAGGTGCTATGGAACAATTGGATACCTCTCTCTCTCTCCCTCCCTGCATTAGTACAAATGATATCGTACATAATGGTTATATTTCTTATGGGGAGTTGGTACATGTGCATGACACATCTTAATTACTTTTTCAACTCCTCTCTTATCCACCTCCTCCTTACCTTCATCCTTTAATTCCCTTCCCATATGAGAAAGATCCATTATTGGGCTAATAACATCCCTCAGTTATTGCAGGCTGATCAGGTCTGCAATCTCCAAACAGTGTACAGTGAAGGCTAAATAAAAAGAGGCAAATGGAATGATTTTAGGGCTCCACGAGGATCAAAGCCCTCTCACAGCATTCAAGATTTTCTCAGGGCTAAGACCAAGACCTTCTCCAGGTGGCCTGTATTTATTTGGTTATCAGAAGAAGTGGAGTGAGGAGTACTCAAGATGGTGGAATCACTCAAAGACTTCACCAAGTAAAATATTAAATTCATCCTTAATAAGGATTAAGTTAATTCACCCAGGAGTGAGATGCCTGGGGCAATAGTCCTTATCTAGTTGAGATCTGAGCCAGATGTCCGTGGCTGTGAGCTTGTCTTTTTATTTTTTATTTTTTTACTTTTTTTGTGTGTGAGCTTGTCTTATCCTTTGAGGCTTTCTGACTTCATTTGCCATTACAGGTTTTAGTAGAGATTAGTGACTCATGAAAGTTCACTTACTGTAAGTCCATTGCCCACTTCCAGACAAGTAGCCTAGGCTTTGGACAGATTTACAAGTAAACATAAAAAACCAACTGGTTAATTTAAGTCCTGCTCGCCGACTGGACCGGACCCCCGGTGGCCTTGAGGGCTTGTCAGTGGGTGCTTGACCATAGTGAACCTGGTTCCCTGCCTATCTACCATCTTTGAGGTTGGGTGCTTTTCCTCCACCTCCCATAGCAATTTGTGTGCACCCATGATTGTTACAGCATAATTTGAAGCAGCCATGTGCCTTCCCAATGTGAGAGCTCAAGGGAGTAAATATACCAAAAAGTACAGTTATTACCAGAGGGAAGACAACTGATTGGGTAGGAGAACAATGGAGATGAGGATGGAGAAAATTGATTAATCGAACAAGCCATTATCTGTATAACTGAGCAATGAATGTCAAGATAACATTATGTAATACAGCATCCAGTGCTAATTCCCTACTACCTTCTCCATAATTTTGTATTTCCTGTATTGTTTTTGTGTTATTCTGGTTTATAGGTCTCCATTCTTTTTCTTTAAAATAAAATAAGATATAATAAAATAACAAATTTAAGTCCTGCTTGGGGCTGCTTCATAGTGGTCTCCATCAGTCCATGTCCCTACTTATTATCTATCCTTTATTTTGCTCTTTATTTATATTTAGGGTTTCTCTTATAAACCATGTGGTGTTTCAGTTTATGTGTCTAGTTCATTTCACTGAACATTATAGTGTCAAGGTACATGCATTTTCCTAAAAATGACCCAAGTTTATCCTTCATGGCAGAGTAGTACTTCACCACATTTTCTTTATTCACTCATCTGTTGATGGTATATAAGCTGCTTCCAAGAGTTAGCTATTATGAACTGTGCTGCTATAAACATGGGTATGCATAGTCACTGTAAAATGATTTGTTTAACTCTTTTAAGAAGATGCCTAGAAGGGAAATAGCTGTGTTGAATGGCATCTCTGTTTTTAGATTTTTTTGAGGAATCTCCATACTCATTTTCATAGTGGTTATACAGTATAGTTTATCCACTTGCCAACAGTGTAAAGGGGTTCATTTTTTCCTTCAGCCTACTCAGTATTTATTATTACTTGATTTCTTAGTAATAGCCCTTCTTTCTGGAGTAAGATGGAATCTTTATGTGGTTTTAATTTGCATTTCTCTAATGGCCCGAAATGGTGAACATGTTTTTATGTATTTATTGACCATTTGTACTCTGAGAATGTCTTTTCATTTCATTAGCGCACTTTTCAGATTGGGTCATTAATTTGAGGGGGTCTGTCTTAGTTACTTTTCTCTCATCACTGAGACAAAATACCTAACACCCGGGGTTAAAGGAGGAAAGATTTATTTATTTCACAGTTTGTAGAGTTTTCTCCATAATTGGTTGGCTGTAAGGCAAGGTGGCACATGGCAGAGGGGCAACAGTGCATGGCAGTGGAAGACAGCAAAGCAAGGGGGGGAGCAGGAGGGGGGAGAGGGAGAAGGAGAGGGAGAGGGAGAGAAAAAGACAGAGAGAATCTTTTTGTTCCTTATATTATGTGCAGGCTACCTGCCCTAGGGTGGGTGTATCACTCACACCGTAATCCCAGCATTGGATCTTGAGTCAATCACCAATGCTGTATTCAGCCACTTCTGAAAAGCCTGTTCCTCATGATAGCATGAGGCTTTGGGGGGACATCTAGACACAAAACATAAGAAGGTCTACTTTTTTTTAGTTATATATATATAGTCTAGATATTAGTCTTATCCGTGAAGATTAGCTTGCCAATTCCCCCCCCCATTCTGTTGGTTGTCTCTTTATTCTTTTAGTTTCTTTTCCTGTGCAGAAGCTTTTTAATTTTGTGTAATTCCATTTGTTGATTCTTGTATTTCTTGTGTAGTTGGGGTTCTGTTAAAAAAAAGTCCTGGCCTATGCCTATGACTTCAGGAGTTTTACCTATTTTATCTGGGAGCAGATGAAGTGTCTAGTTTCACATTTAGATCTTTAATCCATTTTGGTTTTAGTTTAGTACATGGTGAGAGATACAGGTCTAGACTCAATCTTCTGCATGTGGGTAGCCAGTTTTCCTAGCACCATTTATTAAAGAGGCTATTTTTCCCTCCAGTTTATGTTCTGGGGTCGTTTCTGTATCTTCTATTCTGTCCCATTGATCCATGTCTATTTTTATGTCTACAGCATGCTGTTTTTTTTTTTTAATCACTGTAGCTTTGTAATATAACTTTCTATCTGGGATTTTGATACCTCCTGCTTTGCTCTTATTATACGTGATTGCTTCTGATACTTTAGGTGTCTTTTGGCTCCATATGAATTTTAGTATTGTTTTTCTTTTCTTCTGTGAGCAGTGTTGTTGGTATTTTGATTGGGATTGCAGTAAATCAGTGAATCAGTTTTGTTGTATTGGTATTTTGACTATAGTGGTTCTGCCTATCTAGGAACAGGGACTATCTTTCAGTTTTCTGATATCCTTTTTGATATTCTTTTTCAGAGCATTTTCGTTTTCATTGTAGAGATCTTTCACTTACTTGGTTAGGTTAATTCCTAAGTATCTAATTTTTCTTGATGCTATAGTGAGTGGTATATTTTCCTAATTTTTTTTCAGTGAGTTCATTATTGGCATGCAGGCACACTTTAGATTTTTGTTTGTTGATTTTGCATACTGCTACACTGCTGAATTTGGTTATTAATTCTAAGAGGGTTTTGGTGAACTTGTTTGAATCTTCAGTGTAAAGAATGATGTTGTATGCCAACAATGATAATTTCACTTTTTTCCTATGCATATCCCTTTTATTTCTTTTTTTTTGGCTGCTTGTTCTGGCTAATGTTTTGAGTACTATATTGAACAAGAATTTTGATAGTGTACATCCTTGTCTTTTCCTGATTTTAAAAGCAAAACTTTGTTTTTTCCAATTTAACATGTTGGCAGTAGGTTTGCAATAAGTGGCTTTTATCAGATTGAGATAAAATCCTTTGATAGCCATTTTCTTCAGTGTTTTTCTAATGAATGGACTTTGGATTTGTCAAAGCTTTTTATGCATATATTGATATGATCACGTGATTTTTGCCCTGGCTTCTGTTTATGTGATATGTTACATTTATTGATTTGTGTATGTTAAACCATCCTTGCATCCTTGGAATGAAACCCCTCTGGTCATGGTATATGATCATTTTGATCATTTATTGCATTCTGTAGATTTCCCTAAGTCTGCTTTCATTGAGTCTTATAAGTTCTGACATGTTTTACTGGCATTATCATTTAATTTTAGGAAGTGTCTTATTTCTTTCTTGGTTTGTTCTGTAACCTATTAATTGTTCAAGAGGGTATTTTTTAATTTCCATGTTTTTGCATGATACTGAGGTACTCTACTATAATTTTATTTGTCTGATCTTTTATTTCTAGTAGTATTTTTTTAAGTTGAGTGCACCATTGTTCAGTGCATATATGTTAATAGTTGTTACCGCTTCCTGTGGAATTGCTCACTTTACCAATACATAGTGAACTTCTTTGCTTCTCTGATCAGTTATGGCTTGAAGTCCACTTTGTGTGAAAATAGTGTAGCTACTCCTGCTTGTTTCCTGTGGCACAGAATATTGTTTTCTATCCTTTGATTTTTAGTTTATGAATTTCTTTTTGGGTTAAATATGTTTCTTGCATATAGTATCTGTTTGGTTTTGTCTCTTGATCCATTTTACCAATCATTGTCTCTTGATTGGGGAATTAAGACCATTCATGTTGAGAGTTATTACTGAAATATTGACTCTTTTTTTTTTTTGTTTTTGTTTTTTGAGGGGCGATAGTGGGAATCAAACTCAGGACCTTGTGCTCGCCAGGCAGGCGCTGTGCCACTGAGCTGTACCCCAGCCCAACTCATTCATCATTTTCATTTTGCTGACTCCTTTTCTTTCCTCTCTCATTGACTGCACACACTACCCAGTGTATTTGTTCTCCCATCCTTCTGTTTCATTGTTAGCTTCCGTGTCTCGTTCTAGGCTATCCTTGAGAATGTTTTGGAGTGATGCTTTGGTGGTCGTGAATTTAAGGTGCTCTTTATCTTGGAAATATCTTATTTCTCCATCAATGTTGAAAGATAGTTTTGCAAGCTATATGAGTCTGGGTTGGAAGTTTTCTTTTAGGGCCTGAAACACTGAACTTCATGCTCTTCTGGTCTATTAAGATTTGTGTTGAGAAGTCTATTGAAATTATAATGGGTTTATTTTTATAAGTAATTTGTTACTTTTCTCTTACAGCTCTTAAGAGTTTGTTTTTGTGTTAGATTTCAGGGATTTTGACTACGATGTGCTGTGGAGAGGTTCTTTTCTGATCATGACTAGTTGGCATTCTATACCCTTCAGTTAACTGTGTGTTAAATTCTTTTCCCATATGCTATTATTTTTGTGAACAGGTTTTTAAAATGCCGTTTTTGCCATCTTTTGATTTTTCACTAATATCAGTTAATCTTAGATTAATCTTCTTTGCTTCGTCTAGCAGCTGTTGGATCTATTTTTCATGTTCCTTTGTTGTTTTTAAGCTATCTTTCTAACTGGTCACCGACCACAGCCCTATCTTCTAGTTCTGATACTCTGTCCTCACATTCGTCACTCCTGGTGCCCATTTTTTAGATGGAATTTTTAATCTCCTGAATTTATGTCTGGTACTTTTTTATGGACTCTAATTATTTTTTAAGCTGGTTTTTCATGTGTTGTATAGTTTCGTTTAGCTCAGCTAGCTTTTTTTCCCATTCCCTTTCCCTTTTCCCCTAATTCATTCCTTCCTTCCTTCCTTCCTTCCTTCCTTCCTTCCTTCCTTCCCTCCCTCCCTCCCTCCCTCCCTCCCTCCCTTTCTTTCCTTCTTTGCTTTTTGAGCTAAGGCTTGCAGGTTCATTATAATGGAAAGCTTTTTGCTAGCATGGAGTTCTCTTTAGTTAATATCTGGTTTTCAGTGATATTCCGTGGGCCTTTGCCTTCATCCCAGGATCCAGCCACCTCCATTTATTTGGGAGGGGAGGTCATTGCATACTTGGTGCAGTGACAAGATTTCCAGGCATGGGTTGCAGTATTTTTTAATGACGCAAATGCAATCCAGATATTGGCACTGAGAGTGAACCAGTTACTAGCAACAACTGTGTGTGTCACCTTAGCTATAGTAATAAAATCAGCAATACTAATAGCATCAAAGACAAATGGAATATTGACATACCTTAAGAACGAAAAATGTACCACCCTTAACCATAGAAAAGAGATCTGTAATTATAGTCCAAACACTAAGCAAACCAAATATTGACTTACAGTAAATATCTACTAAAGGGAGCTACTTCGTTTCCACTAACAGTATATCATTATTTAACAATAACAGAGTTAACTGGCTAGCTAAAGATTCATACAAATTTATAGTTAAATAGCAGAGGGAGAGGGGGTGGGAAACAAGAGAACGAAAAAAAGTAAAATATGGGAAATTTGTCAATGGGAGATGGAAAGGAGAACAAAGTGAGATAGGGCTGCTATGGAGGAGTGAAAGGAAATTAAAGTATTAGGAAACAGACACAGAAGGGAATGAATAAGAAGAAATAGAAAGAAGAAGAACAGAACAAAATACAGGGAATTAAAGATAAGGAAGAAAAAAGTTAAAAAAGAAAAAAAAACTCCAAGACCCCAAACAACTTTTCTTCCTGGGCACTGGCCTCATGAGCCACTCCTCTCCTCTGCTACTTTATGCCAAGGGGAAGCAGAAAGCACGGAGCCAGCCTGAGGTTGGCAGACAGTCACAGCAGGTACTGCTGCTCTGCGCCAGCCCACAGCTGTCCCGCGCTCTTCGTAGGCCTGTGCCGGGAGCGGTCATGGCCCCACGATCTCTTTTATTACCAGGTGACTTTATCTTTTCTGGACAGAGTTTGGAAACTTTGTCTCTAGAGAAACAGAATGGATGAAAAAGCTCCAGAATCATCTGGGCCATTAGGCTTAATGGAAGAAAAGAGGAGACCCTGAATACTGATGGGTGGTATTTTCCATCCCCTTTCCCAGAAAACTGGTGTTCACACCTCTACAGTACCACTTTCCTGGAGGAGGTTTGGACATTTATTTGAAATGGCTCCAGAGAAGACAGGAGGTGTAGCTCAGTGGTAAAGTGCTTGCCTAGCGTGTGTGATGCCCTTCAGTTCAGTCACAGTACTGCAAAGGGAAAAGGAAGCAAACAAAACACCAACCGGCTCCAGCAAAAATGAACGGAATACAGAAATTTCCCATATATCATGTGCTCCGCACCGAACAGACGGCCTTCAGTACCAAAGAAACCCACACCAGGGATGCACATCTGTTACAATCTGTGACATTTCATTGTCACCCGAAGTCTGTAGTTCACATAAGGGTTCACTGGTTGGTGTGCATTCTGTGAATTCTGGCCAGTATATAATGACGCGCGTCCACGCGATGACGCGCGTCCACGCGATGACGCGCGTCCACGCGATGACGCGCGTCCACGCGATGACGCGCGTCCACGCGATGACGCGCGTCCATGCGATGACGTGCGTCCACGCAATGACGTGCGTAATGACGTGCGTCCACTATTACGGTACCGTGCAGAGTAGTTCCGCTGCCCTAACACCCCCTGTGCTTCACCACTCATTCTTTTCTCCCCACCACTAATCTTTTTACTGTTTTACATTTTTGCAAAACAACATTTAGTTGAAATCATACAGTTAAGTAGTCTTTTTAGATTGGTTTGTTTCACTAGGTAAGATTTCTTTCCTCTGTCCTTTCTTGGCTTGATAGTGCATCTCTTTTTAGTACAATAGTACACTGTCTTTTGGTGTACTGCATGTTGTCCATGTACTGAAGGACACATTAGTTGCTCCCAAGTTTTGGCAACTGAATAAAGCTGCTAACCATCAATATGCAGGATTCTCTCCCCACCCCGCTATGACCCATGGCCTTTGCACTGAGCTACATCACCAGCCCTTTTTAAAATTAAAAAAAAATTTTTTTTTGAGATAAGGTATTGCGAAGTTGCTAAATCACCTAGGCTGAGCTTGAACTTTCAGCCCCCCTGCCTTAGCTGGAATTATAGGTGTGCACCAGCAAACTCTGGTGCTGGAATAATATGTTTTGTTTTTAATTCATAGTTGAATGATTTTCTGTGATCCTATTCTGAAAAAAATCTAACTATGTTTGTTTCTATTTATTACCTTCCAGTTCGTGAAGTCTGGACTTGCGAATTCAAGGGACTACCCTGACTTGGCAAAAGAAGCAGGTAATAGAGAAAATTCAGATTTTTGAACATTCATTGCTTAATTGGGTGTGGTCTGTTCTTATTCCGTGATTAGGTTAGAGCAGCTTTCAAGCACAATGAAACCTAGTCAGTGGGAAGAACTTACTCAGAGCATTGCTTAGGGGCACAATAAGAGAAAGGAGAAAGGGTGTGTATGCTTAGCAGCTACGTAGCCAGAGTATAGCCAGAGTGTATATGTTGTCCAGCTGTTTGTTGGTGTGTTAAAGGGATCTGTGGGAGAGAAAGGTAGCATCTTTATAGTAGACAGCTTGATTCTAGTGTATCTTTGGAGAATTACTATACTGCCTTTCTTTCCTGGAAAAGGGAGAATCAAATTCAAGATGTATGAAGTACCTATGTGGTGGCTTTTCCTTCATTTCACTGAGTCAAACTGAAGAGTTCTTCTTTTGTCACTAGGCTACTGCATGGCTGTAGGAGGTGTTGCACTTTCTTCATTGTTTATTCTAGTGAGTGTTAGAGCTGGTACACGGAAGACTGGGCTGAGTACTTGTGAGCTGGGACTGAAAGAGGGAAGGATGCAAGTCCTTCTTCTCTTAAGCATTTGGTATTCTTCAGAGGTGTGTGCTTGGGCCTGGCTGCAGCTGCCTTCACTGTGGGTCTGAGCCCCAGCAGAGAAATTTCCTCCCATCATTCTCTTTCTCATGCTGTTCCTATGTTTTAAAATTTATATATTTATTATTTATTGTTAGTACATGTTTGCAGTACATAATGATTACCTTCATTGTGGGGATTTGGTACAGGTACATACACATTTCAATTCTTTTTTCATATTTTTCTTTCTTTCTTAGCATGAGAGCTTCTTTGCATGGCTGAAGTAAATAATGTTACTGTATGTGCTGCTGAAGCGAGCACAGAGCACAATAACATTACAGTCCCCTCCTGGGGAGCCCCCCCCCACTTAACTCCTGCTAGCTTGTTGCTGGGAAATTAAAAAAATGTTATTGAGGTTATGTCTTAGATGTTCTTGCTTGTTTCCACAAGTACTCTGTGTTCCCAGTACATGTATATTTAAATTCTGCACCAACTTATTACTCAACTCAATATTTAATGTTTAATTAATCAATATCCTAACCTTTGTGGGGAACCACTCAGATTGCTTCAAAGCTAAGGGATGTCTAGGGACACCTGAGGGCGTGACCCTGCTTGTCTAATGCAGGGGCATAGTGGGAGACACTTACGTAACCATGACTTAACACAGATAAACATGCATGCACTGGTTATAGCACTATGTAGGAATGTAAATGTGAGATAGCAACCTATGTAAGAATTACACAATAAAGACGCAGGCAGCTTTTGCTCTTGTTTTTGTGTTCTTGTGCTCTGCTCCATGCTGCCTGCTATTGTAGCTGATACATTGCATAAGTATGTTTTTTAACCTTGGGACCTCACCCTTGAAAAGCTCCCTTGGGACCTCCAGCAGGCTGATAACCTTCTACTCTCAAATTAAGATTTATGAGATTTGATTAACTGCTGTTGTTTCTCATGGAGGACACTATTTATCTCATGTTTATCCTCTGTGTAGAAATTCTTCTTTTTTTTTTTTTAATTTTATTTTAAAGACAAAAGAGTGCAGACATATGAACCAGAAAAGCCATAAACAATACAGAAAATACAAAGTTATACAGAATATAGTAGGGAATTAGCACTGGATGTTGTATTACATAGTTATCTTCATATTAGTTAACACAAAAACATTAAAGGAAATACCAAATTATAGAGAAGATAGTAGGGAATTTGCACTGGATGCTGTACAATATAAAGTTATCTTCACTTCTGTTAATACAAAAACGACTGAGGAAATACAGAATTATAGAGAACATAGAAGGGAATTAGCTCTGGATGCTCTCCTACATAATGTTACCTTCACGTTTGTTACTCAGTTACACAGATGATGGCCCATTTGATCATTCAATTTTTCTCCTCCCTCATTTCCGTTGCCCTACCAATCATTCATCTTCCCTTTGATAATAACTGTACTCCTGGGTTTATCTATATCCTTGGACTCTCACCTTGGGAAGAGATATAGCTGCCTCAGACTATACTATAACATACATGGGTGTATACAAACTGCCATGGTTAGAGGTGGGAAAGCACATATGCTCACAGCGGACCGCCCAGCTCCACCCTGTCGTCCTGCTGTGGTTGGGGTCAGGTCCAGTCCATGAGGTGCCCTGAGCGGGGCCCTCAGCGGAGAAGCCACCGGACCCACTGCGGAGCAGCAGCAGAGCAGCCATGGGGCCCACATCGGGGCAGCCACGAGCCCCACAGCGGTGCAGCCACGGGGCCCACGATGGATCATCCGCGGGGCCCACGGCGGATCATCCGCGGGGCCCACAGCGGAGCAGCCGTGGGGCCCACTGCGGAGCAGCCACGGGGCCCACAGCGGAGCAGCCGCGGGGCCCACTGCGGAGCAGCTGCGGGGCCCACTGCAGAGCAGCCGCGGGGCACGTGCCCCCATCGGGCGCCCTCTGTGATCCTTTTGGCTCTATCCCATTGCCTTGATGCCAGAGGCCCTTTCTTCTCCTCCCACCTCTTCCTGATCTCCAGCATTACCGTTCCCCACCCCTTGCAGCTGGGCAATGGGTCTCCGAAGCTGAAGCTGCGAATGCCGAAACGAGGGCGTGGGCCAAGGGTGTGCTTGGAGCCACGACCTCCTCCCTCTCTGTCTCGTCTCCCTCCGACTATGCCATGGCAGATCTCCGATCCCCTCCTCCAGAGGAGGTTTTGCTTAGTCTTTCCGAGGGTTTCAGTTCCCATTTCAGATCCTTCTGGAGTTCAGGATGTCCACCTCTTTCCTTTCTGTCCTTCACATGTTGCTATATTCCTATGTCTGAGTGGCATTCCTCCGGGAGGTTCTCTCTCTGCTGCCTACCCAGTCGCCATGGGTTCATACATGCAAGCAGTATGGAGACACTCTTGTTGCTCGTATTAGTACTTTGAGGTGAGTCCTGAAGCCCGTGGGTTCGTTCCATTGCTATCAGGAACAGGTGGTGATTGCGCAGGCCGCCGAGGTTCAAGGTGCTCACAGAGGGCATTCAGGGTGGGAGCTGAAGCCCTAGAAATTCTTCTTTTGTGGAAATTGACTAGTAGTAAGAAAACCTGTCTGGCTGGGTGTGGTGGTTTACACCTGTAGTCCCAGCACTTGGAAGGCTGATGCAGGAAGATTGCCATGAGTTTGAGGTCAGTTGGAGCTGCATAACCAGTTCAAGGCCAGCCTGAACTACAAAGTAAGACCCCATCTCAAAAAACAAAAATGGAAAAAGAAAAAGGAAAACCAGCTTGAACAATTCAGCTTGCTCATTCATGTAATTCTGATTTTGGAAGTAACAGTAGGAAAACAAACAAGGGATTTTTATGTAGAATAAACCTTTAAAACTTAACTTTGGGCTGGGTGATGTAGCTCCATTGTAGAGTGCTTGCCAAGCATGCTTGAGGTACTGGGTTATATCCCTAGCACTGCAGAAAGAGGGAGAGTGAAAAAAAAGACTCCTACAGCTCACAGAAAGCCCCGTTAAACTGCATCTGTGACATTTTGTTGAACGTTTTTCTAAGCACAGTGTAGAGAGGTGAACCTCTGAACTATTGTAAATGATTTTGCCCTTTGTTCTTGGGGGCTTCATTTGTAGACTGGGTGCTGACAGTGAATCCAGAAGTCTCACCCTCTTGCCCTCTCCTCCAAAGCAGCTTTACAGTTCTTGCACCACTTTCTCTCGCAGCAGTTCTGAATGCATGGGTGGAGAAGACACCACCAGAATTGCGTCCTGTCACTTCCATTATTTTGGGATATCAGCACTTTATACCTTTGTTCACCCTCCCTTCCGTGCAGGAGAGGTTGGGACCCTTTGCATCTAAATACAGACGATACACACCCAAATGATAGCGACTTACAACTCTTAGAAACCGTTTTAGATAGCTAACATCTGTGCTTCTTTGTTTTCTCATCCCTTTAACATTTTTATTTAATGATTACTTTAATCTGAAAGTTTATTCCGGAGATTTCAATGAATAGTGTCCCCTGTGTTGTAACCAGTGTTTCTCTTGGGCTCTTGTCCTGAGGGCGCTGGAGAAATGAAGCCCGCAGAAGAGCAGTGGAGAACGGAACCGGCTGTGGCTTATTAGAGAGAACAGAAGGAGAGCTCTCTCAAGTGGGCGGTGGCGTAAGGGAAGTCACTGAGGAGGCGCCCAGCTCTGCAGGCTCGTGTGCAGCTTTTGGCAGACGGGACAGACAGACGCAGGACAACGCAGTTGTCACTGCTGCTAGGCTCTTGATGTATGGAAAGCTAGGAATTTTATCTTTTTTTTTTTTTGGTCTTTTGCACTCCGGTTTTCTGAGGCTTGCCACATTTTACCCAGACGCTTCTCTTGTCCCCTGTGTTCCGCTTTCCCAAGGCTCATTTCACCTCGCCTTTAGTATTTTCAGGTTCTTGCCCTAGTCCATGTACTATCTTCTTCCTCCTGGTCTCACTGTGAAGGGCTCAGAATGGTGCGGCGTGTAGAACTCAAGGCTCCTACCACATAGTAGAGGAGGGGAGGCAAGCTCAGGTCAGCTGTGAGGTACAACTTGTTGGTATTTAAAGAAGAGGCAAAATAAAGCAAAATTTTGTTGCAGAGCAGGATACGGCTTACAGTAAGCAATGATGAACTCTTTGTGGCTCACTCTTGCTGATATAAGAGCAATGGATGTACGTTTTTGGCACATAGAATTATGGAACGGTGAGAACAGAATGTTGTGGCCCGGACCTACCACAGTTAACATCCTCATGTATTTGTATTGTATTTCATTCAGTAAGTTTCCGCAGGTTGTACAGGATCATACTCTAAATGTAGTTTTGTACCCTAATTTTAAAAACTGACCTTACTTGTCTTTATTTTGACTCTAGAATTGGGTAACACTTCATCCATAAAATAAAAGAAGTGTTTCCTTGTATTCTAATTTTTAAAGCTTATTTTATCATGGGCATTTCCCTGTTACTTAAAACTGTTTGAAAAAATGTTTTTGTACATATTTTATTTATATTTATGCCCTAATCTTTGTTAGAATTTAGGTTCCCAATTTTCTGATATTTTGGGGTAATTGTAGTACGCATTTTGCTAAGTATTTGTTCTCATGATTGGTTATTTTTGTGGACAGAATCTAGTGAATGTGAATATTTTGAAGGTTCTTACCAAATTGTTTTTCAGACTGTGAGAGTCTCATGGGCAGCATGAGAATGTTTTTCTTAACACAGTCTCTCCAAATTGTAGACAGATAGGGAGATCATACATCTGGAGGTGGTCTGGGGTCTGTCTCTGTCTCTCTCTCCGGTGCTGGGCATTGTGTGCTAGGTGGGTGCTATACAACTGAGCTGCGCTGCCAGCCCCAGCCACTCTTTCTTTTCCTTTCCTGTTTATATACATCATTTTCCTCAGTTCCCCTCACTGGTTATTTCTACCCCTTTTGGGTAGCATCCTTGAAACTCCATATCCTGTTTCATGAAAAGATCACCTCTGGATCCTGGCTTTGTAAGATGAGGACATCAGTTCTGCCCCTCCTCTCACCCCCAGCAGGGGCATCCTGTCTCGCTTTGCCCTCCAGGTGTGTGCTGGAACCACTCAGATAAACAAGACCAGGGCCTTGCCACCACGGAGCTTTAAGACACTTCAGGATTTAATGTATTTATAGTTAGATACGCAGTTAGAGCAGAAAATGTTATACCAGAAAGGGCTATGGAAAAGTGATGCAGTAGCTTGGAGGACATTGACTGCTTATCATTTGAGTTGAACGTAGACCATAGAGAGGTGAATGTAATCTGAGAAAACTCTAAACTTGATTTTTACTTACCTAAAGCAAATGCTTTTCATTTTATGAAAAAATAGAACAAATTTTCATAATCAAATAATGAGAATAACAATAGTTATTACGCTGTGAATTGTTATCTTCAAAGTAGTAATTCAATACAAGACATAAACCAAGTAGAGGGGCTGGAGTGGTACAAATGCCTGCCCAACAAGCACAAGGTCCTGAGTTCAATTCTCAGTAACCCGCTCAAAATAAACCAAATAGAGTCTTACAAAAGAGAAACAGATCATAACCCAACTTTCTGTTCAATGAATTTTTTAAAACAATGAAATGTATAATTTGGGGAAGTATTTGAACCTCTTTATTGCTCTTGTATTTTGCTCATTTGTGTATATATATTATATATAATTATATATAATTTCTCGTATAAGAGAAACCGTGTGATATTTGAACTTGTGGTCTGACTTACTTCACTTAACATTAGGTTTGCAGGTTGCATCTGTTTACTCACAAATGCCTCAAGTTTATCTTTCTTTATAGTTAAAATACTTTTTGATAAAAAAAAACTTTGTTTTTATAGGTCAGAAGGCTTTAGCAGATGCTCAGATCCCTTACTCAGCAGTGGAGCAGGCATGTGTCGGCTATGTTTATGGTATGTAGTAAACTATTTTCTAAAATGATTCACCTAAATCTAGAAGCAACTGCATGAACAGTGCAAAGGTGTTTGCCAACTTTAACCTGAAAACTCAGAATTCAGAATTCTGAGTTCCTTTCATGGAATTTGGAATTCAGAGTTCTCATTCATAGATTTCCTTTGTGTGTTGGCCTTGTGTAATTTATTTATTTTTTTCTATATCATATTAGCAAACATGAGAAAAATTTAAAAACATTTTTGATATTTAAAAAGAAAGGAATTACTCATAGTTCTATCATATAAGGATATCTTTAAATTATTAAAGTTATTTAGAAGATAAATTTTTGTCTCTGTTGTCTTAAAATTTGTATTTATTGATTTTTTTATATTTAAGACATTTTCTTCATTAAACATGTTCTGGTTAAAAGTATATTTGTTAATATAAAAAGAAGAAAAGGAACCACAAAAAGCACAAGAAGAAACAAGTTACCTCTAATCCTAGTGTGTGTGCTATTTTCATTTATCGGTATATACCCTTTAGTGAGTATGTAAATGGTCGAATATGTATATACACGGGATTTTCTTTTCTTTTTTCTTTTCCTTGTCTCTATTTTTCTTTGCTTTCTGAGACAAGGTTTCAGTATGTAGTTCATGAACTCATTTTGTAGCTTGAATTCAAGATCCTCATACCTCAGGCTTCTGAGTGCTGGGATGGTGCCCAGAGTGATTTTCTCTTTAAAAAAAATAAGGCCCCATTATATATTTTTGTAATCTGATTTTTTACTTTTTTAGTGGAGAGTTAACCCAGGCCCTTGCTATGTATTCCAAACTGGGCTTAAACTCACTGTATAGCCGAGGCTGGCCTTGAACTTGGGGCGATTCACCTGCCTTGGCCTCCCGAGTGCTGGGATTCTGTAGGCATGCTGGCTTGCTCCAGCGTTTCTACTTTGGTGGTTGTGTTACTGGGGAGAAGGCATGACATGTATATTCAATGTAGATCACATTTTTTTTGCTAATACTTTGGCGCATAGGGTCTTTTAAACCTTTTGAAGTAGTGGAATCTTTTTGAGATGGGGTCATGCTAGATTTTTCAGGGTGGTCTTGAACTTGGACTTAAGTGGTCCTCTGGCCAGTGCTTCCCTCTAGTCGGGGCTACAGGCATGTGCCACTGCATCCAGCTGAAGTTGTAGAATCTTTATATGAAAAATAAATAATGATCTTCAATCAATTGGTATTATTTTTAAAATTTATATCTGAATGTCAAGTGTTTGTGCTTGCTTTGTCACACAGCTCTCATCAGATTGAATTGCTTGCTACTTCTATGTCATGTAAAGAAGATACACATACAGTTTCTGTTTTGATAAATTTTGGTATTTGCAGAGTAAATAATGCTTAATGCTGTGTGTGTTTTTGAGTAAGATGCCAAGAGTGAATTTACTGTCTTGCCCATGTGTGTGGGGCACAGGCTCCATGATTCTATGCTCTAGGCATTAATTTTTTTTATTTGTTTTTCCATGTAGGTGACTCTACCTCTGGGCAGAGGGCTATCTATCACAGTCTGGGACTGACTGGAATTCCTATAATCAATGTCAACAACAACTGTTCTACTGGTTCTACTGCTTTGTTTATGGCCCGGCAGCTGATTCAGGGTGGTGAGGAATGCTCATTTTTCTAGTATACTTCAATAGATGTGAGGTTGTTGCTGCTTTTCATCATTTCTGCACATTATCATTAGAGGGATTGCTTTATAATGTTTTTCTTAAAGAAAAAAAAAAGCTGTATTTCTAGCTGGGTGTGGTGGTACATGCCTGTAATTCCAGCATTCTGGGAGACTGAGGCAGGAGTATCTCAAATTGAAGCCCAGCCTGGGCAGCAACTTAGTGAGACTTTGTCTGAAATGAGTAAGTAGATAGATAGGTGGGTGGGTGGATGGATGGGGATGTGGCTCAGTGTATAGGCCTTGGGTTTGAATCCCAGTATGTCAGAGAGAAAATTTTTATTGAGATATAACTCACATACCATGACATTCATCCTTTTGAGGTATATGATTTAATGTTTTTTAATTATATTCGCGGAACTGTGCAACTGTCACCACTGTCTGATTATGGAACCTTTTTCTCACCTACAAGGAAACCCTGTGCTGAGCGGTACTCACTATTCCCTCCCTTCACGGCCACTAATCTTTTTGTTTCTGTGAATTTTTCTATTCTGAACATTTCTGTAAACAGAAACTTACAGTACATGGCATCTTGTGGCTTCTTTCACTTAGCGTAGTGTCTTAGTTTTCATCATATGCAAGCATTTGTCAGCATTTCATGGCCCAATATCCCATTGTATAGCCACACCAGATTTTCTCTCTCTGCTCATCATTGGTGGCCACTGTTGTTTCTGTTGTGTTTTAGGTTTTTTTTGTTTTTTTGCTACTGTAAATAATGCTGCTATAAACATTTGTGTACAATTTTTTGTGGCCATGTTTTCAGTTCTTTCAGACTCTATCATATTCTAAGTTTTGAATATTTTAAGGCCTTTATTAGGCCATCTGTTCTGTTTCACTGTTTTGACCATTAATTATAATTCCACTTCTCAGGGTTTGATTCTTGGAGTTTTGAAATCTTACTGTTTGACAGAGCTAGTGCCCCTCCTTCCCATTTTATTTTTTTTCCTTTCCTTTTTTTAAAGAAAAATTTTAGCAAGGGTGTCATCTTTTGCCCTTCAGTTGAACTTTAGCATCATTTGTAGATGTTTCCTTTCTCCAAAAACAGTTCTGTTGAGATTTTGATTGGATTCTTTAAAAAATTTTAATGTTCAAATTCTATAATGTTTTAAAATTCAAAACTTGCTTTTTATATTTGTCTTCCTAAAACATATTTCCACATTAATAAAACATTTTATTAGTGTATTGATAATAAAGGGAAGAATTAA
Source organism: Dinomys branickii (assembly GCA_004027595.1). Taxonomy (NCBI): domain Eukaryota; kingdom Metazoa; phylum Chordata; class Mammalia; order Rodentia; family Dinomyidae; genus Dinomys; species Dinomys branickii. Next base: position 51,249 of record PVLD010006167.1, on the reverse strand, counting down.
GCACCTTGATTTTTCCTCTTATTTACCTTTATAGGATTATGAAGTGCTCTTGCATTTTATAGAAATTGATATGCTTATATTGATATATATCTAAAATATGTTGACATAGCATTGACATTCATCATAGGGAATTTGTACTTGCACATGACATACGTATTTAAGTTGAAATATTTATAGTATTTTGTTGGATGTCTGGGAATTTGAATTTTCAAAATAATTATATTTTCCTTTAAGGTTTGGCAAATTGTACTTTGGCTCTGGGGTTTGAGAAGATGGAGAAGGGGTCCCTTGGAATAAAAGTAAGTCTCACTGTTATTTTAGAATTGTTGGGGGCACAGCAGGCGACCTACAACCCCACTGCCATTACAGTCTGTGTCTCCACCCTCTGTGTGCCCGGAGGAGATTCTGACTGAGAAGGCCCATGAACTGCTAACCCTGCGCCACGTGAGGTACTAGAGCAGGTGGCCCACGACCTGTTGGCACCGCGGTTCATGTCGGGGCTTTATTTGTAGCCCTGACCTCCTGGAGGTCACAGAAAAGGGCAGTCTGTGGTCACTGCCAGTACAGCCCCTGTCTGCATGCTGTGTGCACCCTGAGCTGCCTGGAGTCATGGAATCACGTGGTCCAAGCATTGCTGACCCTTCAATTCATGTCTGGGCTTTGCCTGCGCCTTGAACTGCCTGGGGACACAGGACCACTGGTCCGTGATTGTGCCACCAGTGTAGCCTGCTTCTGGGTCATACGTGTGTACTGAGCTGTGAAGGGACACTGGATCAGAGGATCTGCCATTGGTTGACATCACATTTTGTGTCTGAGAGCTGGGAGAATTAGGTACACTTCACCATTTGCTGGAAGACTGCAGACTAAATAGTGCATCTTAGTGGACATTGAGGGGCAAGCCTGACCACCAGGAAAACTAGGGACACTATCAACCTTTGCTGAGCTGCCAGAGAAGATGGAGACTGAGTGTTTTGCCTCCAGCATCAAACATGACAAGACACAGGACTAAAACACAATCTTAGAACTCCACCCCACTCAGAACAAGTCCAGGAGACATCAGTATAGGAGACTTGGTAAACACACGCCTAAAACTGCTGAAATGATTTCAACTGAAGTAAAGAAACAACTCCATCAGGCCATAGAAGACATCAGATCAGAAATAATCTCTCAGGCAAAAAATAAAATGACAGTAATAATAAAAGAATTGCTCAGCACATCTAAAGAAGAAATATATTTAAAAAAAGATGAGCATAGGCAACTGATGGAAACGTTAAATGAACAATACAGGAATGAACTAGAGCGCATGAAACAGATTCAGAGAGATATCCAGGAAATCAAAACTTGCATTGAAAACTGGCAAAACCACTTGAATGAAGCAGAAGATAGAATTTCAGATCTTGAGGATAGCATGGCAACTAGTGATCATGAAAGAAAGGAACTCTTAAAAAATCAATAAGGAACCAGGGATAATCAATCCAACAGCTGCAAGATGACCCAAAGAGAAATAAATGTAAGACTAATAGGAGTCAATGAAACAGCAGGAGATAACACAAATGACATAAAAAGAATATTTGCAGAAATAATAGAAAATTTCCCAAGCATGGAAACAGAATCTGATATACAGGTAAATGAGGCATATAGAACTCCCAACTACTTATAACCCAAATAAAACTACACCCAGACATATAATAATCAAGATACCAGATCTCCAGCAAAAGAACAGAATATTAAAAGCTGCTAGACAAAAGAAACAGATCACCTATAAAGGAAAGCCCATCAGAATCATGGCAGACTTCTCAACACAAACCATCCAATTGAGAAGAGCCTGGAGCAAAGTATTACAGGTCGTTAAGACAAAATAGCTTCCAACCAAGATTGATGTATACTGCCAAACTATCCTTCAAATTTAACAGAGAAGTAAAATATTTCCACGACAAAGAGCAACTGAAGGACTTCCTGAGTGCCAAACCATCCTTACAAAGGGTACTAATAGATATTTTAGAGAGAGAAAAAAAATAATGACCACAATTTCAAGAACAATAGAAAGGAACCCTCAAGCAGAGCAAGCGATTAAACAGGTAGAAAAAGTAGGAAACCAACAGCAAGTAAATAACAACAATGATAAGCCACTACATATCAGTTATAACCATTAATGTAAATAGCCTTGATTCACCAGTGAAAAGAAACAGACTGGCAGAGTGGATTAAGAAACAAAATCCAGCAATATGATATATACTCTTTGACATAGGGTTTCAGTATGTAGTTTAGGCTAGCCTTCAACTCACTTTGTAGCCCAGGCTGGCCTAGAACTCATAGGAATCCTCCTGCCTCAGCCTCCTGAGTGCTGGGATTATAGGCATGCACCACTGTGGCTGGCCTAAGGCAGTTTTCATACATGATAATTGCATGTTGTATACACAAGCATCACACTGATAGTACAAGTGTTTTGTTTTCTTGTCTTTGGTAGGACATACCTGACATCTTGGTGGTCTTCTTGTTTTCTGAGAAGGTTCTTGTGATGTTTTACCTGTGTGTTCACTGTCTAGTTAGTGAGCAGGCACAGGTAGGATTCCTGGCTGCAAAGGGAAAACATTCCTGAGTGCGGTAGGAAAGTCGTGAGGTATAGTGAAAAGAGGTGTTATAAAGTATAGGTCCCCTCAATGAGCGTCTTGGCTCACTTCCCCAACCAAGCTGGAACCAGCCAAGGAGGTCCCTATTTTAGATTGAATTAATAAAGTTATTGGAGGGTGAGATGCTAACAAGATCCCATAAAAAGAGTTTAGAGAGCTTATGAATAATTGGATGTGGGGAAAAGACTCTGGAGAACCAGCTGGGTTGGGTGAACTTCCCATTTGCCGCAGGTGACGTGAAGTAAGGTGAGACTGACAGTCTCTGGTTTCTTGGTGGTGATGGCGTGGTCACAGTGAGAAGTGTCTCCAGTGAAGGGACTGTTAAGTGTTGGATCATGGTATATACAAAGGGGGGCCTGATGGAAGAGGAGAGTCTCAAAGGTTATAGGACTAATAATTGAGGTGGGTAGTTGCAGAGCATTTAGAAAAGTTAGTGACATATATCTGAAAGAGTTTGCTGGCCCTGTCTGCCAAGGCTGTCAGGTATGATGTAGCCCTTCATGTGTAAGGTTAGGTTTTCTGAAAAGGAGTATAAGGTGGTGTCTAATACCTAAATTTATTTTTAGGTGTATTTCTATTAATTATTTTAATTTTTATGAATATTATTATGTTCAGTAAACTCTTACAGTCTCACATTTGTTTATTAGTGTTGACTCAAGGATATTACATTTTCATCTTTAATTGCCTTTGGAAGAACGATCATAGAGACCACAACGGAGACTGCCAACTGAAAGTCTAAATTTTTTATTTTAATAGATTAATTGATTATAATTAAGGCTAGAAACATTAAAATCTTATTAAAATCATTAGCAGAACAAATGATTTCAGTAGTGGTCCATATTCTATCTGCTGGAAGAATTCTGCAGAAGGAATTGTAATTCTACTTCTCAAAAACTGTAAACAGACTTCACAGAAAGATAAAGAAAATTTTCTAGATAGGGCAGAGGCTCAATGGAAAACTTTTCTACCTGGGGTCAAGATAATGGACCAAGGGATCATCACACTACCAGATTTTCTGCCTGAACTATATCAGGGTAGAGATTGTGAATGTTACAATTCGGATGTTAAGGTCAAGATCCGTTGATAAATTTGAGCTAGAAATTTGTAAACTACAGGGACTCCTGAATCTTAAGTACAGAGAGAACAGCAGTGGGCTAGGAGAGTAACTCAGTGGCAGAGCATTTGTCTAGCATGTGTAAGGCCCTGGGTTTGGTCCCTGAGACAGAGAGAGAGAGGAGAGAGAGAGAGCAGAGGGACACAGAGACAGAGATGATTTCAAAATCAGGGCATTGAGGAAACTAGTTTACATCGTGTGATGCAGCCCAAGATCCTTCCTCCCGCTGTTTCGTTATTTATTACTACATAACAGTCACCCCAAAATTTAATTATTTTAAGACAATGAGCAATTTGTTGCTTACAGTTCTATAAGTGACTGCACCCAGCTAAATAATTCTTCCACACCATAGGATGTTGGCCAGGGGCTTATCTGGGGATTCAAGTGGTCAGAATATCCAAAATGACTACTCACATGTCTGATGCCTCATGGGCCCCACTGGGAAGCTAGGCTCAGTTGGGGTGCTGAAGTGACTGAATCAATCTCTCTCTCTTCCTTTTTCTCTCTCCCTCCCTCTCTTCCTCTGTCTGTCTGTCTGTCTGTCCATCTCAGGGCCACCTCCTGTATGATTGGCCTTTCTTCTTGGCCTTCCTGTGGCCTTCTCACATGGTCCCCTGTAGATTTCTTACATGACATCTCAGACTACCAGAAGTGAAAATGAAGAACCTTCTAAGCATTCTCAAGTACCAGGAAAATAGAATGTCAGTAAAGTAAAATATTAAATTAATAATATTTATTTAATGTTTATAATAAACATTTTCAATATCAGTTTTTTGTTTACAAAAATTAAAAAATAATAGCATAAATAAATTCTTATATGAACTACAATGAAAGTAAAAATAAAGCTCTATAACGAAAGTAATCTTTACTTCAATTTCAGTTACTTTAATTATGACACCCAGGGCAGTCTTCACACGCAAAAACAGCATGTTCTATGTACAAGTATCACTTACGGTGATAGTACATGTGTTTTATTTTCCTGTCTTTTTTTGTAGTACATACTTACCATCTCACTGGTCTTGCTGTTTTGTTAGGAGATTCTCATGATGTTTTACCTGTCTGTTCTCCCATCTGCTCCAGAATACTTCTGCAGAGTTCTTTGGGCAAATACATATTGTTCTTCTGTTGTGATCTTTTATCAAAGTCATGATCAAATTCATCATCTATCCAGATTCATCTGTTACGGTTTCCAACATTGAATTGCACTGTTGATGTTCAGTCCAATGTATTTCACTCCTGGCGAGACCCTGAGGACATTTTCCATGTTCAAACGTGACCATTTTGTAGCAGTCTGACTAGTCAAACAGTCTACATTATTGTTTTCCCCCTCATCCGAACCAAGGTCTTCGTTTTCTGCCTTTCTATCTGTCATCCCTTGCTCTCTCTCACTATTGCAATTTCTTTGCCTTCTCTGATCCATGTCGTAAAAATATTTCATAAAGCAGTTTTGCATCTTTGTCCCAAAGGGTAACTGTCTGCTAGGAAGTTTGTTATAGGTGCTGCAGACCTGCCTGTTACAAGCCAGATGTGGTAGGGCACATACCTGTAATTTCAGCTATTTTGGAGGCTGCGGCATGAGATCTGTAAATTCTGCCTAGGTAACTCAGTCTCTATGTCAGAATAAAAAGAGCTGGGGGTGTAGCTCTGGTTAGAAAGAGCAGGAGAAGATAGTCTCTACCAGGGCTGTGTGCACTTACTAATGTGATGATTACCATAACCGGGCACTTCCAGCCCAGACGGTCAGCCACATCCTCTTCTGTGGAGCAGCCTGGAACTGTATCTGCAAAAGAAGCAAAGAAACAGACCTAGGAACATGGAGATGGAATCATACAGTGTGTCCTCTTTATAAGGCTTCTTTCATTCAGTGCAGTATTTTGAAATTCATCTATGTCTTGGGTGTATTAGCAGTGGGTAAATTCCATTATATGAATGCATCAACGAACTCAACTAATTCAGTAGTTAGGTTCAGTGTTGACTCATGCAGAAATTTGATTCAATTTGGTTTGCAACCAGAATGGTGGAAAGAATTAAGTTTGAACTGAGGTACTGCTGTCTCTGGTTCCAGGTTGGAGGTGAGGTGATTGTGATGAGTTAGAGTTAGTGTCGTAGCCCTTTTAAACTACATTAGAGTAACAAAGATGTTTAAAAGGAACAGATCTTCCTTGATTTCTTCTGTGACCTATTGGTTATTTGAGAGTGTATCATTTAACTTCTATGTTTTTGCATAATTTCTGTGATTTCTTTTGCCATTGATATCTAGTTTCATTGCACTATGATCTGATAATGAGCACGGGGTAATTTGATTCTTTTTATTTACTTAAGCCTTCTTTATGAGCTAGAATGTAGTTTATTTTGGAGAAAGTTCTGTGTGCTGCTGAGAAGAATGTGTATTGTGTTGTTGGGTGGAGCAGTATAGATATTTATTATATTTATCTGTTTGAAGGTTTGGTTCAACTCTGATATTTATTTGATTTTTTGTCTAGTTGATCTGTTTGTGATAGTGAGGTATCGAGGTCACCCACTATAACTGTGTTGGTATTTCTGATCTTTTATGTCCAGTAATGTTTGTTTTATGAGGTTGGGTATGCTAATGTTCACTACATATGTTTATAATTGTTACCTCTACCTATTGAATTTCTTACTTAACCAATTGTAGTGACCTTCTTTGCCTCTTCTGATTTGTTTTTGGCTGAAGTCCACTTTGTCTGAAAATAGGATAGATATGCCTGCTTTTTTGAGGGAGTTCCTGTTGCATAGAATATTTTTTTCCATCCTTTTGATTTTTTTTTTTTTTTGTCTACGAGTACCTTTTCGGGTTAAGTAAATTTTTTGTATACAACATAGTATTGGATTTTGGTTCTTGGTCCATTTGCCAATCTGTGTCTTTTGATTGCAGAATTAAGACCATCACATTGAGAGTTATTAGTGAGATGCATTGCTGCAGATTCCCTTATTGCTCTTTTGCTTAACTGCTCACTCTGCCTAGTACATTCATTCCATTAGACTTTTTGGCATCGTCGGCTTCATTATCTTTTTCAAGGATACTGTTGAGCATATTTTGGAATACTGGCTGCTGGTCATGAGTTTCTGTAATGTCTTTGGCATGGAAATACCATGTTTTTTCATCAGTTTTGAAAGATAAGTTTGCAGGGTATATTAATGTGGGTGGAAGCTGGGCTTTCACTTAGGGCTCAGGATACTTCATTCCAATCTCGCCTGGCCTTTTAAGTTTATGTTGAGAAGCCTGCTGTGATTCTAGTGGATTTACCTTTATAAGTGATTTGTTGCTTTTCTCTAACAGCTTGTAAGATTCTATGTGTTGGACTTCTAGGGTTTTGCTTGTGATGTGTTGTGAAGTTCCCTGACTGTGGCTATTTGGAGTTCTATATGCCTTGCTATTCTATAGATGTTAAGTTTTCTCCATATGTGGAAATTTTTCTGATGTTCTTTCTCCAAATAGGTTTTTATGCAATTTTCACTATCTTCTGATTTTTCTCTCACTCCAGTTAATCTTAGATTAATCTTCTATCATCTAACAGCTGTCAGGCCCACTTTCCATGTTGTCTTTTTTTTTAAGGTATCTCCAAGTATATGTCACCAGTATCAGACCTATCTTCTAGGTTTGACACCCTCTGCCCACACTGGTCACATCTACTGTCCATACTTTTCTTTGTTTTGTTTTTAATTTTCTGAGACAAAGTCTTAATATGTAGTTTAGACTGGCTTTGAACTCACTATGTATCTTGCCTCAGGCTCCTGAGTGCTAGGATTACAGGTGTGTACCACCTGACTGGACTCCCATACTTTCAGTAGAATTTTTATATTCAGATTTCTGTTTAATACCTTTTCATGGACTCTATTATAAAGTGGTCATTCATATTTTATGTCATTTTATTTACTTAGCTAGCTTTTTCTTAGTGTCTTTCATAAGCTCACTGTTTTATTTATTACGTCCATTATCTGTTTAGTTGTATTATCTTTGAGCTCTTCAACATCCTTACTGATCTGTTTTTTGTTTCTTTTATCATTTCATGTAATTTAGCTCTTTGGTGTTTGATTTCCTCCATGTTGATGCCGCATTGGTCAGTTTTGGAAGACTGGGAAGTTTTTGGAGTTATTTTATTGCCTTGTTTTCTCATGTTTTGTATATGTGGTGATATTTGCAGGTCTATTTTAGTAGAAAGAGTGTTGCTGGTATGGAGATCTCTTTAGTTAGTGTCTGCATTTCAGTTGTTCATTGATGGACATGGCTATAGGCCTTGGCCTCTGTCACAATATCTGACCACTTCTGTTAATTTGGAAGAGAGAGTGCAGTATAATTGGCTCAGAAATGAGCTACAGTGTTGTTGATGGCACAGAGACAAACCAGATATTGGCATACAGTAAAAACCAACTAACAGCAATAACTGTGCCATCCTGGCAATAGCAACAAAATCGGCAACAGTAATAGAATCAAAGACTGGATATTGACATACCATAAAAACCAATATACATTAATACTGTACTACCCTTAACCGTAGAAAAAAGATCTATAGTGCTGGGGATATAGCTCAGTGGCACAAGTGCCTTCCTGGTAAACGCAAGATCCTGAGTTCAGTTGTGGGTAGCCAAAGGAAGACGAGAGAGATCTAATAAATTAGAAACAAAGACAAAGCAAATACAGACATAAGGTAAATATATACTAAAGGCAACAAGTGTAACCAACATTAACAATTAAAAGAATTCAGTAATAATAGCATAGTTTCACTAAATTTCTAGATATTAATAAGGCTTAATGGGAATACTACTAAAAATGGAGTGGGTGGAGAGCAAGAGAATGGTAAACATAAAATTTGAAAAATAAAAAAGAGAAAGAAACGTGATGTAAAGGAACCTATTAGGGAATAAAAGAAAATTAATAGAATTTGATAAAAGTAATGGGAACAAACAAGAAAAGGAGGATAAAAGAAAAAACAGCAAGCGAAAGAAAGAAATAAAGAAATAAAAATAAAAGAAAAAGTCCAAAACTCTAATGAAGAAAGGAAAAAAAAAAGTAAGGGTTGGGTTAGAGAAAATTCCTTGGTACTTTGGAATGAGTGGTTTCCCTCCAGGGTCTTCAGTACTGAGACCCACCAGATAAGCAGGAGTGGTTGGTATGTTTTGGCTCACAGTGTCTGTCGGTGGTTGGCTAGTTGAGAGGCGGAAACAGGATGGCCGAGAAACCTGATAGAGGAAAAGATGTTCAACTCGTGGCAGCCAGAAAGCAGGAGCTGGGGGCTGGCAGGGCTGGCGGGGTGCTCTTGCAGGTCACGCCTCCAGTGATGCCCAGCCAGGCCCCAGCTCCTCACAGCACGTTCCGCTGCTGAGCTCCTGAGTGGATGAACCTACTGATGAATGTGGCACCCTGTGACCCAGCCCCCTCTACATACATGAGAACTGTGGGACTTGCGCATCTAAACTGTAACACCATCCTTTTTTCCAAGCTTGTATAGACATAGTTAAGTAAGCAGTCATAGCTATGGGACACATATGTTAGGAACCCTTTATAACCAGGGAAATATGTTAAACATGTTATTCTTTCAGGTAGCACTGGACGTCTTTCCTGGTTAGAACATACTGATATTTTTCCTTACATGTAATAATTGCTCATGTCCCAGTACGTGGTGGTGTGCTTTATCTCTCTCTTCTGATTATGGTTGTATAGTTTTCTTATTTTTTATTTTATACAGTCTTCTATATTCGTCCTTGTAGGGCTCACTGCTCCATTTGCACAAAAACCAATGTTTTATGTGGTTTTTGCAAAAAAGAAAAGCTTTCCTATTGTATCCCTCCGTTCCTCTCTCCCCTTCCTTCCTTTGTTCTTTGTCGGTGTATAGTCAGTCCATTGCTGTCTGGGTTGACAGGAGAGCAAGGTGCCCACCCATGAAAAGAAAAACAAGAGGCAAAATTCCAGGATCGGGGGTTCAGCCTTCAGGACTGTGGCCTTCATTACCATTTTCAGTAACCTTTTACTGAGAAACAACAAAGGCAGCACCGGGGCAAATGGGAGGAATAATTAACAGGATTAGTGAGGACAGTACTGTTGCGGCAAAAATCAGAAAGTGGGTCAAACTCCGCAGGAGATCCAAAAACTCATTCACAACAAATGGAGTTCTAATTAATTTTAATTTAGAATCAATTTGGACCGGTCATTGCCCCCCATTCCCGACCAGAGAATGTGGCACTTAACTGCCTTTGTTCTCATCTTATATACATCTTTGGTTTCCATGGTAATAGATTGGAATGTCTAGGCCTGGCCATAGTTGTTTACCTTGCACCATGTGACCAGGTCAGGCTCTGGCCATAATGATATATATACTTCAACAATTCAGGCAAGGAGAAGAATTCCAGGACAAAGTCAGAACTGCAAAGTTAACTCTTTACAATCCCTCCAGGATGTTTCTCAAGACACATTTTGAGGCTTGTCTATCTTAAAATGTTGTGCTAAAAGTCACTGTCCATTACATTCCCCCCCCATGACATATTTTTTTTCTTTAAGAAATACAAATGATGTCACATGACGTCAGCCTGGGCTCTACCTGACACAGAGTGGAGCTCTCCACAATTGAGGTTTTCTGTGTATATCAGAACGATGGACGCCATAGCTTGTTGGGGACCAGGAAGGCGGAGAGAATCAAGCACAGCCTGGCTAAGTCCAACAGAGTCCGTCCAAGGGCGCTTGGGGTGTAGCTGCAGCGGTGTTTTTCTTGATCCGTGAGACTGGAGGTCTTTCCCACTGCTGCAACTAAAATATGACTAGCGTTGTCAGAACAGAAGTAAGAGACACAACCGTGTTAATATAATCAGTCCATTGTAGGATCCATGACAGGTCTGTTGGCAGCAGACTTTACCATGGGCTCGAAGATCTCCTTTTATTTATTTATTTTTTAATGGCCCCATGTTCCAGGATGACATCCATAGAGGTGCTTTATAACCTGTAATACACAAACATAACCTTGTCTCCCATGTTCCTAAGTGTACTGGTGTACCTTATTTATTAATTTTTTTTCTACCTGTTAATATCTTGTGGTCATACTTTTCTGTTGGTTGTTTAAGACCAAGTTAAAGTGAGACCTGTACTGATTAAAATTAATGTCTTGTTATCTACCAAGGTCAGTGAACTCTCCTCAGGATTTACCTTGGAACCATGTACAGTACTGCTCAGTACTTCGGTCAGTGTCAGCCATCAGGATGAGTCACAGCCTTTGCTCGACCAAGTTGCTTTCTGTGAAAGCTTGGGAGACCTTTTCTCCTGGTGACTCTCCTTAGGCACACTATACACCATACAATCATTTTCCTCTGTGGTCCCATAATCTCCTTGATCAGAAGTTCAGGAACTCAACCGAGTTACGATGTTGCAGCACAGATTCCCTTATATCCTGGGTGTTCTTTTGACCTCAGGGGGCTTGGCCAAAATATTGGTGTCCTTTAAGCCCAATTTGTCTTTTTAATTTTTGGTCTCCAAATTCTCAGTTGTTAGACATCCAGCAGAGAAGATTAATGACATTACATTTTAAGTACCTTGAAATACAAAGTACAGTCAGAACTATTACTTTTTTTCAAACATGGATGTTAGTAGTTGAATCCCTGTGGAATGTTAACAGAACAACAGTTACGTAGCTTTACAAAGAAAACTGGAAGTCAAAAAAAATCATACATAGCATTGTTATATAACGAGCATGATAACATTTTTACAGCCCAATAAAATAGCCCTTTTGGTTATCATTTCCACGTAATTCATACAAAGTTTTATCCAACCTTTTTAAAAGAGGATATCTTTTAAGAAATTTATAACATTGTCTGGGCTGTTTACATTACATATGTTTTTGTTAAAAAAATTATCATTTGAGTAATGACCTCATGTTGGCCTGACATGAACTAACTCCTTATTACAAATATCTGGAACTCAAGAGAAAGGCAGATTTCTAACATTATATAAACAATTCTGGTTTTACATCTTAGAATACTGTACCTTTTGTAGGCATGAATATATTTAATACACCATGAAATTAGAATTTAGTTTGGTACCAATAGCATCTTTTAATCAGAAAACAAACCTTACTGTCTTATTTTTGAAAATTTCACCTTTTAACAATAACCAATGTAAACATCACAATAATATATTTTGCACAATATTTATTAAGGTGTCTCCCATAAGGCTATGGAGATTATTGAGGCTCCTTATTAATG
>PVLD010006167.1:0-39197 GCA_004027595.1 Dinomys branickii | reverse complement strand
GAATTGGAGTCCTGTATCATAATCTCTCTCCACCCTAAGGGATTTTTATTTAATTACCTTAACCCACCTTTGTATGTCCTATGAACATCCATTCATAGTTAGACACATATGACATTTATAAAACCAATTTTAACATGATTTTGATTAGCCAGCAACTTGGTAGAAGCAACTCTTTAATCTATAAACCAAATTGGATTGCAGACACTTGTCTCAAAAATCAAAAAATATGAAAGAAGAAAATTTGTTGTTAGGGGCTGGGGATATAGCTCAGTGGAATAAGCGCCTGCCTAGCAAGCGCAGGGTCCTGAGTTCGATCCCCAGTACCGCCAAAAAAAAAAAAAAAAAGAAAATTTGTTGAGCTCAAATAAAACAGCTGTTTACAGATTGGACAGAGACAAACAAACACAAATACATACATAAAACAGTTTGTTTATAAATTCAGCGTGCACTCAAATATATTTTGGCCACATTGAATTGTAAGTCAGAGATCTCTTATAAAAATAACTTGGAAAAATAAAAACATTTTTCCTGTAATTAATATATTTTAGTATTTTATTCCATCTTAAAAAATACCACCAACTTTTATGTCCTTCCTGAAGCTTCCAGCTTAGACACCACCTTTACATGTATTATCACATACTCAGACCTTTCAAGTGTTCCTGTGTTTTCTCTCTTAAGACTTACTATAATTTAGGTTAATATAAATTATGTAGACTTTTTCCTCTTTTTAATAGCACATGTGGAATCCTTTTTAAGACTTCACATAGCAAAGATGTATCTAAAGAAATTATAACTATTTAAACCAGTCATTAAGAGCTGTAGTTGGTTAGCAATCCCAGTTGCAGTGCCCCTACAGGAAATGAGCAAGCCTTAACATCTCTTAAGTCTTGTAATAACCTCCATTACCTGATTTTTTTTTTTTGAATAACAAAGTTCTAATGCAAGTACAGACATATTTACCCCAGCATCAGTTAGGCCTTCAAAACATTATTTATCTTTATATAACATATAGACCCGTTTTACTTATTTCTTGTGTAAAATAAATTTCTTTGTGTAGTCTTATTTTGAGGATCTTGTCTTCTCATGAGGTCTTTATATTTAACAAAGGAAGGTTTAGCTATAGGTAACAAAATCTACTGTGTTACACATTTTCTTTGTTCAAAGACCCAGAGATCCATGGCACATGCAAAAAACTTACATCTTATCTTGACAATTACCATCAATCACATTAGGCACAATAGCTATCCCTTTTAACTTTATATCAGCTTTTCCTATTACAGGATCAATTGTTTCCTTAAAGAGAATTGGGGTGGGTTTTTCACCCCAGACAGGAGTGACTGTGAGCTGCAGGCAGATCTCATTCTGTACTTTGGACTTTAACAGGCATATAAACAAAAACTCATTATTAGCAACTTGTTAATTTATTTTGGTTGTTTATCCCTGTAATATTTTTTAATTTCTGCAGCTTGTGACACCTCTGTCCCCTACGTAGGTCAATGGGATGCAGAAAGAAGCCCTTTCAAAAGCCTGATGATTTTTCCCATGTTTAATCTCATTTGTTTCTCAGTCACCCTTAAAAAGCTTTTCCCTCTTCCGAAGTAAACAAAGTTAACATCTGTTGACAAATCACCCCAGATGGGGAGGTGAAACTCAAACATTACTTTTAGCAAACCGATCTGAATGGAGTTTGTTTTAAGGGGGGGCGGGGCGGCAGCTCAGCGTGCTCCTTTATCTGGATCTGTTACAGGCTCCGCCTCTGTCTCCACGGCAGATACAGCTTCACACAACAGCAGCAATTACTGCACTGTGGAGCAGCCCTGCAGGGTCCGGACCTGTTAAGCTTTTAAGTAAACAGCTGCCAGAGGTAGGAAAGGCAGGAGTACGATCAGAGCTCCCCCCAACTCGTGTAACCCATTTTATTGTGATCTCAGAAAGCAGACGCGCTTTGGATGCGAGGGCACTGAACGACGCAAGCGCACTGAATGACGCAAGCGCAGCCCGGTTAACACAGAACAAGCATTTTAAACAGACAGACAGACAGACGGACAAGACAATCAACAAAATCCCGGGAGCCCTCCGACTTGTCAGTTTAGATTAGAGACTGGTTTGGAACACGAAGCCTGATTTTCTCTCGGCACACACCAGAGAGACGCAATCCCTCCTTTAGAGGGTAAAAAGCCCGCTTACCCCAGCGGCTTTTCTCATGTTTCCTCCCGGCTCTGGAGGGTGTGAGTCCTGCTGCTTGAGACCGCATCTCACGTCTGAGAGCCACAAGCCAGCAAAATACCAAGGGCCAGGTAACCGAACCTTGCTGCTTGAGACCGCTCCTCACGTCTGAGAGCCACAAGCCAGCAAAATACCTAGGGCCCTTCCCGTCCCAAACCCAGTCTCCAACCCGAACCCAGTCTCGAGAAAGATAAGCCAGTTAGAATCTTACCCAGTCGGAGGGTTGAAACACCATTTGTCCTTCTTTGTAGCCGCAGCCTCCAGGCCTTAGCCCTCTCCGGATGGTGAAAGCTGAATTCAGCTGGGAAACCAGGCCATACAGGAGAGGGCCAGGGGTCCAGAGGCCAGGGCCCCCTCAAAAGAGGAATTCACCTCGGAGTATCCCGGCAAGCCCCCAAATTGTTGCGGCAAAAATCAGAAATCGGGTCAAACTCCGCAGGGAATCCAAAAACTCATTCAGAACAAATGAAGTTTTAATTAATTTTAATTTAGGATCAGTTTGGACCGGTCATTGCTCCCCATTCCTGACCAGAGAATGTGGCACTTAACTGCCTTTGTTCTCACCTTATATACATTTTTGGTTTCCATGGTAATAGATTGGAATGTCTAGGCCTGGCCATAGTTGTTTACCTTGCACCATGTGACCAGGTCAGGCTCTGGCCATAATGATATATATACTTTATTTTATTTTATTTTTTTTGCGGTACTAGGGATCGAACTCAGGACCTTGTGCTTGCCAGGCAAGCACTTATTCCACTGAGCTATATCCCCAGCCCGATATATGTACTTTAACAATTCAGGCAAACAGAAGAATTCCAGGACAAAGTCAGAACTGCAAAGTTAACTCTTTACAGCCCCTCCAGGATGTTTCTCAAGACACATTTTGAGGCTTGTCTATCTTAAAATGTGCTAAAAGTCACTGCCCGTTACAGTACAACTTAATTATCACAAGAGTGAGACTTGACTCAGCCATCCTGTTATCATTCCTGTGGGCATACCTCACAGAGCGTTTAGTGTTGCCCTGCCGCTTTCCACAGGGACGCAGGTCCTGCTATCACTTCCTTTTACACTAACGCTTTTGCTAGACTTCCTCCAGCATCAAACAATCATAAGGCGTGATCAGACCCGGAGTCCCAAATAGGTAATACATTGAAAGACAAACTATAGAGTGTCCTTCTCCACAGTTCTCCTTCCCCCCTCTTTCCCTTTCTTTCTCTTTTCTTTCTTGCGCCCTCTCTCGCTCTCCCTCTTTCTTTCATGAGCTCTACCTCTTGAGCTATACTCCCAACCATGAAAAAGCTTTTTATT
This sequence comes from Dinomys branickii, assembly GCA_004027595.1. Classification (NCBI taxonomy): domain Eukaryota; kingdom Metazoa; phylum Chordata; class Mammalia; order Rodentia; family Dinomyidae; genus Dinomys; species Dinomys branickii. The sequence continues at coordinate 35,663 of PVLD010006167.1, read as the reverse complement.
CAGAGCCACTCACTGAGCAGGATATTAAAAATCTCAAGTGAGCGCCAAGGCAGCACAGGCAGGCAGCACAGCACCTGTCTGGCAAGTGGGAGGTCCTGAGTTCTATTCCTGATACCAAAGAAAAATCTCAAATCTGTCTCCCCCATCAGTTGGCATCAGAGGAATTTTTTAAGAAGAGGGGGAAGAGAAGCTGCTGGTTGGTGAGAAACGAACGTTTTAGGGTTGGTTTGTGTAGGCATGATGATCGTCATGTCCCTTTGCAGGTCTCATGTTTCTTTCGGGGGGAGTTTACCATATTCTACATGGAAGAGTTTATGTTTGTGATGTCAGAAGGTTTTGATCGTATGAGCTGGCTGTTTCTACTTACACTTTTTCTTAAAAATGTGGTTTCAGACTGCCCTTAAGTAGATTCTGGAGGCACTTCATAAAAACAAATTAAGCCCTTTGTTGTCCAAAGAATTAAGACTGGTGTGTTTAGACCTTAGTTGGGCAAGAGTTTGTATTCCTAATTCCAAATTTAAAACGGGTTAATGAACAGCTCAAGAGAATAAAAATAGCTCAGGGTTTGTGTTTCTGGCCCCCAGTCGGCCCTCCGTGCCTTCCACTCCTTTGCTGTTTGACCTGTTTCCCTTTGGATCACAACTTTTTCCTTTTTATGTGGGTATATTACAAATAGAAGTTGTAATTTCTTACTAAATAAGGGAGAATGACTAGATTGAGCTGTATTTTTTTATGCTGCTAATTCTACTCGCAACAGACATACTGTGCAGTGGTCAACAAATTTGATTCGTTTCCAAGATTCTGGAAAAGCACTTTACACACAGAAGCAAAATCTTGCCAAGCGCTTGTTTGTGAACCAAATGGTTTGCAAACAGTAGTGTTTGTGAACTGAGCTACCGCTGTGCTTGGCAGCCAGCCACTACCACGCCTGGCTAGTCATGCTTTTAAAATGTGGTTAGCGCAACTAAAATTTTAATTACTTTAAGATTAATTAATTAAAATTAATTTTAATGAAGATTAATAATCAGTTCAGTTATTAGAAAACATTTATATATGTTTGGGATAATGGTGATACAGGAAAGTAAAAACTCCTAACCTGAATGATATCTGAGACGAGTTCCTATTCTCTAAAATTGAAGAATGAATTTTAGGAACAATGGAGGTTAAGAGCAGAATATATATTTATTGAGGAAAAGAAAGCTTCTGTCCAAGAGAGGGACAGAAGGGGGCCCGGAGTGGGTTACCCAGGACTCTGTCTTTTCTAGGGACTTCTATAGAGAAGAACCATGAGGTGAGGCGGGTCCAAGGTAGGGGAAATGGACAAAACTATGGTCAGCCAATAAGACTGCAAGGATAATTATTCAGGTAAAACTGAGTAAACTGGGATCAAATGGGGAAGCGAGTCACATAACAAGGGAGCATGAATGCAGATCAGGGCTTTTCCTATTCAGGGGTTCCGTCAAAGACTTCCTGGCTTTTTGAAGGTGGTTGTTACATTTATCAATTCCTGACATTCACATACCCAGGGGGTATGTGGCTGCATTTGTTCAGCCCTCTTTGTCTTGAGATCTGGACCACAGGTATCTTATCTCTCATGTTGGTTTCTTCCAGGGCCCGGCCCTATCTGACTGCCTATAATATTTCTGCCTAGCTCAGCTGCCTATAACAACTAGACTAGTAAATCTACCTTTACAACTGCGTAGTTCATGAAATCTAAATGTAGATCAAATACCTTTGATACAGGAAAGGAAAAACTCCCAACTTGATCCATATCTGGGACGAGTTCATGTTCTCCAAAACCTAAGAATGGAGTTTAGGAACAACGGAGGTTAAGAGCAGAGTGTATTTATTGAGGGAAAGAAAGCTTCTGTCCAAGGGAGGGACAGAATGGGGCGGAGTGGGGTGCCCAAGACTCTGTCTTTCCTAGGGGCTTTTATAGAGCAAAACCATGACATGAGGCGGGTCCAAGACGGGGAAAATGGGAATTACAAGGTGGGCATGAGGTGGGACATGGTCAGCCAATAAGATCACAAGTATAATTGTAAAATTGAGTAAACTGGGATCAAATGGGGAAGCAGGTCACATAGCAAAGGGGCGTGAATACAGAACGGGGGCTTTTCCTGGAGGGGGTTGGGCTAGTGACCCTCCCTGGCTTTTTGAAGGTGGTTGCTACCTATTTAATCAATCCCTGATGTTCACAACTAGGGAGGTATGTGGGTGCACTTGTTTAGTCCTTTTGTCTTGAGGTCTGGCCCACAGGTATCTTATCTTGTCTTTTATGGGCAACTCAGCTGCCTATAACACTTTGAAGAAAATTTGCATCTAAATTGAGATGTGTTGTGACTGTAAAATATACATAGGATTTTGAAGGTTTTTTTTTTTTTTGGTCCTGGGAATCAAACTCATGACCTCAGGCTTGCCAGGCAAGTGCTTATGCCACTGAGCTATATCCCTGGCCCCTGGATTTTGAAGTTTTAGAGTGAGAAAATGTAAAAGTCTTAATTTTGAAATATCGATTACATGTTAATTCTAATATTTTAGACAAATTTGGTTAAATAAAATATATTCAAACGAATCACACCTATGTCTTCTACTTTTTTTTAACGTGGTTTGCCTGAAAATTTATGGTGAACATAGAAAGTTTGCACAGATTTGTGGTAGAGTCCTTAGAGGAGCCCAGAAAAAGACTTCAGAGGCTGCTGCCCGTATGTGGAGATGTGGGTATGTGGAGATGTGGGTATGTGGAGATGTGGGTATGTGGGTCTTGCTGTCAACACTTCTTACCAGTTTATTTATTTTGCTTAGTTTCATAATTTTTTCAGTGACGGAATGTTGCCATTCAGAAAGGCCTCGGAGTACTTCTGTTTGGTTCACTTGAGCGTGTGAAATTGGTTGTAAAGTTAGCAAGGTTAAGTCAGCTCTTGACTGGATTTTAGCATCAGAGAGTCTGGGATTGGCTGCCATGAAAAACTGTTCATGTCGCAAACAGGCATAGGGGAGCATTAGGAATAAAATTTTTGCTGAAGAAGAGATTGTACAGAAGAACATTATTCATTTATTTCATTAGTATATCTTTCCATACATAATGATCACCTTCGTTGTAGGGAATTTGTACTTGTACATCGTATGTCTTAATTCTTTTTTTCCCCATTTCCCTCCTTTCCCTTCAGCCCTTCTTCCCCTTCACAAAAGCTTTATTTCCAGTTTTTCCTTTCATTCTCTTTTTAAAAATCCCCTTTCCCATCTGCACACGTTGAGAAGAGCAGTATAGGTGTTCCTGTTCCTTGTCTTTCGTCAGGATGTCTTCTGCTCACTTGAGGCTGAGGACCAGGTTTTTGGCCCTGTCTTTTAAGTTCAGGGGCACTATGGCTCCACTGAGGTACCTGGCCCCCTTCTCGAACATCAGTTAATGATCATTGTGAGGGTTTATCCATGTTCTTTCTGTTCTACTCCATTGATCAATATGAGTCGTTCCCCTCCTCCTCCTCCTGTCCTTTGTCTTCTTTTCTTTGTACTGGGGACAGAACCCTGGGTTACTTTACATCTCCTACATCTTGAGTCCTTTTTCTCTTAGAGAGAAAGTCTCGTTATGTTGCCCCGACCAGCCTCAATCTTGCAGTCCTTTTGCCTCACCTTTCTAACAGCTGAAAATGGAAGCGCATACCACGATACCTGGATATTTATTTTCTTTCTTTAAGCCTATTTTTTCTTAATCAAGGAGAATGGCTAAATAGTATCCCCCTTAGAACATTTTGTAGAGCAAAAAAACCCTTTTGTTTGTGCATTCAACAGCTATTTAAGGAGTATTTGCTGTGTAGCAGGCTGTCTGCCAGCATGGGGTGTGCATAGAGGGCCAAGACAGCAAGGTGGCTGGTAAGAGCCAGCGCATTTTCTCTCCGTGGGACATTTACAGAGGAGCTGTGATCATCTGTGCCGGAACCGTGGAAACAGAGGTGGTTGCATTTTCTGAGCATCACTTTATCCTTATCCTGATCAGCTACTTTTCTGAACCCCCAGTTGTGCACCTGTCTTAGCATCGCTGTTTCTGCTGTTCAGTCCGCCCAAGATGATCCAGGTCACGTATTCCTCACTCCCTCATACTCCTGCTGACGTGTCACTGTCCATGAGACCCGCCCTGACCGTGGTCTGTGAGCTAGGGCTTCGTACTAGTCTGTATCCTCTTACGTGGATTTACTCTCCTTTATAGCACTGCTGTGTACATTTTTACCTGTTCTTGTCCCTATCACCCTGTTACCCTTCCCTGAAATATAAATGACATGAACAGGACCCTTAGATAATTTGGTCACCCCCTGTATCCTCTGTGCCTTGAGTAGTTCCTGCCGCATATTGAATGCTTGATAAATACTCTTAAAAGATGGCCTCTTTGATCATTTATTTTTTTCTTCTTCCCAAGTTTTCCTGCAAAGGTGTGTATTGATGGTTATATTCACAATGACCATTTTTAAAAAATTTACTGGGCCATTCAGGTGGTCAGGGAGATGGCGGCCTCGGGGGAGTAGCTGCAAGTACTGGTACAATTCTTGGTTATGAAAAAATCAGTCCCGGCTCTGTTGCCCTGGCCAGCGGGTGTGTGGGTGGCACAGGCCTGACATGCAGCCACCATGGCTTTACATCTCCACCATGACCACCCGCACACAACAGCTTCCCTTGGGGAACTGAGCACATGCACAAAGTGGTCCTCTCAGCCCCAGACGAGACCACCTGAGGAGCTGACGGAGACCCTGCCACAGAAGAACACTGACCACATGCTGTGGCTTGAGGAGCCAGAGAATATTGCCACTTGTGTTGCACTCTGGCCATACCCCAAGGAAGAAGCAAACCAGTGTTTGGTCAAATGGCTGCTGCTGGCATGGATGACTTATCAAGCGTTGGAATGTGAGCCTCCCAAAGCTTCATGTACTGTTAGGTTAATAATGTCCCTTAATTATTGCAGGCCGATCAGGTCCACAATCTCCCGAACGAGTGTACAGAGAAGGTTAAAAGAAGGAGGCAAATGGAATGATTTCAGGGCTTCAGGAAGATCAAAGCCCTCTTACAGAATTTGAGATTCTCTCACAGCTAGGACCAAGACCTTCTCTGGGTTGTCCATATTTATTTGGTTTTCAGAAGAAGGGAGGAGAGTACTCAGGAAGGGCAGAATCACTCAAGACTTCTCAAAGTAAGGTATTAAGTTAATCCACCTAGGAGTGAGATGTCTGAGATTATGATTTTTATCTAGTTGAGATTGGATCCAAGTGTCCTTGACTGTGATCTTGTCTTATCCTTTGAGGTTTCCTTTGGCTTCATCTACCATTACAAGTTCTAGAGGGATTAGTGACTCACAGAGGTTCATTTACTATGAGTCTGTTGCTCCTTTCCAGACAAGGAGCTGAGGCCTTGGACAGATTCACAAGTGAACATGAAAAGCCAGTTGATTAATTTAAGTCCTACTCAGGGCTGTTTCATAGTGATCTCCATCAGTGTACACCTTTCAGTGTCAGCTGGTCTTTGCTTCTAGTTTTGATGACTTCTTGAGAGTCAAACTCAAATGATCAAATTAAAATTGTCATTAATAAGCACTTACTATTAATAATAGTATTAAGTTAAAGGGAGGGAATGGGTAAGAGGCAATATTACCTATGGGTCATTGCTCAAATAGAAAATTTTGTTTGATTCCAGCATGAGGATCGAGGGAACCCACTTTTCTTTTTTGTTAAAAATAATGGAGTCCTTCTAATTACTCTGGTTTAAAACTTTGGCTTTGAGTTCCTTATTTCTTGTTCTTATTTCATTATCATAGTTCATAGACTTTTAGACAACGTCACCTTTAAGATACGGCCTTATTTCATGTATCAGGGAAAAATGCTACAAATTATACTAAGCCATGCAATTGACCAGAAGATATGTTTAAAAATCAAATATGTTTAAAAGTTATGTGTATATGAAATTTTTAGAATGAAATTTGTAAAGTACAGCTATTTTGGTTAAAAAAATTTACTACATTTAGAATAAGCAGATGCCTTGGTATCGTTACAGTATTTGAAAGAGACACTTATCTTTGCCAACTACTTATTACATTTTGCTTTTTCCCTCTCTCTTTTAGTTTCCAGATAGGACCAATCCAACTGATAAACATCTTGATGTCTTGATCAATAAGTATGGATTGTCTGCCCACCCAGTTGCTCCTCAGATATTTGGGTATGCTGGAAAAGAGCATATGGAAAAATATGGTATGTTTAAAAACTTTTTAGGGCTTCTTATTAGCTATGTACATGAGCTAAAAAGTAAAAGGTATTTATTAAGGAACTCTGGAGAATACCAGGATATATAAGATATAAAATGATCTTTTAATTAAGTTGAAGAAGAAATAGTCTCTGTACCAAAATTAGAGTGTATTTCCTAAGGAAGTACCTAGGATACTCCACAGTAGGAAATTGAAGTAAGAAAAATAGCACAAGCCGGGCATGGTGGCACATACCTGTAATCCCAGCAATTTAGAGGCTAAGGCAGGAGAATTGCTGTGAGTTCCAGGCCAGCCTAGGCTACATAGTGAGTTCAAGGCCAGCCTGGACTACACAGTGAGACCATGTCTCAAAATTAAAAAATAAGAAGAAGAAAAGAAAAAGTAGCACAAAGTTTATCTCTTTAATCATGAGCTATAAGATGAGAATTATCAATTCTGATTATACAGTGGACCCTCAAGTTATGATCAGCATGACATATGAACAACTTAAGTTATGACCAGTATTTTAGTTTTAATTTATGACCAAAGTCTTGAGTTATAACCTGAATGCTGGCCGCTTGTGTCTACAGGTGATCTGATATAGATTTAACCCTTAGAGAGTTCTGGGGGAAATATTAAACATCCTTTTCTGGATGGAGCTGAGAAATCCTGGGCCAGTCTCTGTAAGGACACTGAGATCTGCTTGTGTACCGGGGAGAGACTTTGAAGGCCGTGCAGAGGGGCCTGAGCCTTCCACTGACAACTTGAGTTACAGCCAGCTTTTGAGAATGCTTTGAATTCATAAGTTGAGGGTCTACTGTAATGAGATGAAAACTTGCTCCTGATAATATACAGAATCTGCAAATACACACACATACACATATCAGGAAAATAAAAATTTGTGTAAATATTTTAATACTAAATTTATCAAGGTACCATGAGATTAGTACAAGTTACCTTTGGCCTACACAATTACAAGAGGTGCTCAGAATGGCAGCTGTTAGCTCCCAGATATTTATTGGTACCATGAACTGCAGAAATGTGCATACATTTTTTGCCAGGGTCTGTATATAGAGTGTGGTGCTGGTGTTGAACCCAGGGCCTTGTGCGTGCTAGGCAAGTAGTCTGCCGCTGAGCTACCCTCCTAGCTCTTAATAATAGATTTATATAGTCAAATTTCATTCCTATGTTTAAGTCTATCAAGAGTCCATTATCACCATGTTGTTTTATGAAGTTAAAATTTTTGTTTTTATTTCATAGGAAACATCCTAGTTCTCTGACTGATGGCCAGCAATTGGCCTGTCTTAGCAAGTTAGGTAAAACCGCAGTTTCAGTGTATCAATCTGCTTGTGCTACCGTAACAAAAATTCCATAGACTTGGGGCTTGTACGACACAGTTTTTTTCCATATAGTTCAGGCATTGGGATACCCAAGAGCAAGGCACTGGCAGATTCATTGTCTGGAGAGAGCCTGCTTCCTGGTTCATAGGGGACATCTTCTTAGGTCCTTACATGAAGAAGAGGAGAGCTCCTGGGTATTCTTTTATAAAGACAATTTTTTTTTTGAGACAAGGTCTTGGTTTGTAGTGCAGGCTGGCCTTGAACTCACTATGTAGTCTAGGCTGGCCTCAAACTCATGGTGATGATCCTCCTGCCTCAGCTTCCCAAGTGCTGGGATTACAGGCATGCGCCACCATACTTGGCCCACTAATTCCATTCTTGAGGGCTGTTCTCGTGCACTGATTACCTCCCAGAGACCTTGCCTCCTAATACTATCCCAAGGTGATCGCGGGGTAATCACCTTGGGGATGTGAACTTGGGTGGGGCGTAAACGCTCCGTCCATCCCACCTTCAGAGGTACCATTTCCCATTCACACTGGGACTGGGGCTTCAACATAAGATTTGAGGGCTGGGAGACACAATTCAGCCCATAGCATTTAGGAACCAAAATATGTATTAATTATCAATTGCCATGTAACAATAAATCTATTTGTATTTTTGTTGCTTTGATGCGGGAAGTTGAGCCTAGGGCCTTATGCATGCTAGTCAAGCACCCTGCCATTGAGACATACTGCTCAGCCCACTCTTTCTATTTTTAAAAATCAATTTTTTTTTTCATTCCTGTTTTCTGCTCCCCTTGTTTTAAAGCTCATGTGCCTTCTTGCAAAGTCTTTAGTAAGCTGAAAGCTCTTGCCTCAGAGCCTCAGCATGTGAGCTCTCTTCTGGATTCAGTGTCCTTTACCCTACCCTTTCAAGGCCAGCTCTTCTCATCCTTTAGGTATTAAAAACATCCTTGGGGCGGGGTGGAGCTCAGTGACAGAGTGCTTGCCTAGCTTAGTGCTTTGAGGCCCTGCGTTCCATCCCCAGCATAGCAAAACCAGTCCACCAAACAACAACAATAAACAACAAAGAAACCAAAGCAGGAAAAAAAGGCCCTTAAGTCATATCTCCAGCATTTTACAAAAGATATTTACTCTTGTTGGAGATCAACATCTCAGACTTAACTGTCTCAGACTGTTAATAGTGAATATAGCCAGATTATAATCTTAAAACTATATTTGTTCATGATTATCATTTGAAAAGTTGTCAATTTTAAGATCTGGTCTGCTATTTTTAGACTTACTAAAGGATGTTGTAATGTGCTTTTTACAACATTTTGTTTTGAAATAATTTCATATTTAATCAGAATATGGCAGAAATAGTACAAAAGGTCTTACTACCCTCTCCCAGATTCCCTAAACATTAACATTTGCCGTGATTATTTTTAATTATCTATATCACTATATAATTTTTTTTTAATTGAGAGCCAGTCACAGTTCTCCCATAGTCACATTTCAGTTATCAAAACAAGACATTAATGTTGAGCGGGGCCGGGCACAGTGGCTTGTGTCGCTAGTTTCTGCTATCTGGGAGGCTGAAGTGGGAGGGACGCTTGAGCCTAGGATTTCAGGGCCAGGCCAGGCAGCATAGTGAGACCCATCTCCACAAAATTAATACTGACGTGGTAATATCATCTAATCTATGACCTTACTCCAGATTTCCGCATTTATCCCACTGCCATCTGTTTTCAGGCACAAGAGCCCCTCACAGTTTTTCTTTTTCAGCATTTCCTTGGCCACATTCTCTCATGCTGTGTGTGGTGCTTGTGTCCCCTGTCCGCACCACCGCATTTGAACTTTACTCCCCCTTTGTCTAGCTCTATGAAATCTTACTGATATCTTCACTGGGACTATTTCAACGTTAGAAACTAATTTAAAGAGAACTGATGTATGCTGTTGAATTGTCCTCAAAATAAGGATTACAGTTACCCACCCAGAGTCACAGTTCAGAGTTCACAGCCTGAGATGTTTGTGGGTTTTTGCTTAGAACCTAATAATTGGTGGAAACCCCTGCAAAGTCGCAGAAACCCACAGAGACCCTCCGCAGTCGTTTTTGTTGGTGGGAACTTTGCAAGTAGCCAATCCAAGAACATTGTTCAGTTCTCCCTGCTGCTTATTGGCTGCTGTCCTGTAACGCATCTCGGGCAGATGCACCTGCATTCCCACATCGTAACTGGTTGCTGTGCCACTGTAGCTGTCTCTAGTGCTTTTCAGTTTTGTTCTTCTTAAAGCCATAAGATCCCTAAAATGCCACCAAAATGTTCTGTACCTTCCAAGGCTTTATTAATACTGTATTTTATTAAAGTAAATTACATAACTTCAGAGGACAGCATATTTAGGTGTTAAACTATAGGCATTTACAGGCATTTTTCTGACTATGTCTGAAATTCTAGATATGCAACTATATTATCTACAGAAAGAGTGTGTTTTCTGCTTCTTTACTAAGTGTTGATTCTTGTGGGGTTTTTTTGTTTTTTTTTTCTTTTTGAGGCAGGGCCTTGCTATGCAGTTCAGGCTGCCTTTGAGCTCACTTTGTAGCTCAGGCTGGTCTCAAACTCACGATAATTCTCCTGCCTCAGCCTCTTGAGCGCTGAGATTACAGGCGTGTGCCACCACCCCGGCAATTCTTGTGTTGAGTGGTACTTGAGGTAATAAGCACCCTTGTCCTGTTCCTGACCTTAATGATTTTCCTGTAAATAAGATCCTGGCTTCAAGACACTGATATACCCAGGTTGAACATTGTTAATTTAAAATTCAAAATATGAGCCGGGCATGGTGGTGCACACCTGTAATCCCAGGGCTGAACAGGCTGAAGCAAGAGGATCCTGAGTTTGAGGCCAACCTGAACTACCTAGAGAGACCCTGTCTCAAAATTTAAAAAGAAATCAAAATATGAAATGCTCTGAAATCTGAAATACGGAGTTAGATCCTATTACTATTATTTTATTTAGTAATTTCAAATTGATACTCATATATGACATTGATTTATAGTTTTTTGTTTTGTCATCATTAAGTTTGAGTGTTCATTTTATACATATATACTTATACATATATAAGTTTCATAAAAAGAAATAGAAGACTTTTTTCATTCTTAATGCTGTGAAACACTTACGGAACATTGGAACCACTTGATTTTTTTAGGTTTGGTAGAATTTCCTGTGAACCTATCTTGGACTAGTTCTTTTTCTGTGGGGTAGTTGCTTGGTAATTTTATCTGTTTTATGCTTAAATGTCTTACTTCCGATGAGAGCAATTTTGGTAGTCTATATTTCTCCAAGAAATTATCCATTTCATTTAGATCTTCAAATTGATTTATATAGAAATCTGAAAGGTAATTTTTTACCATTTGTAATTCTATTTTTATTTCAGTAGGGACACCTTAGCATTTTCACCGGGGGAGGAGGGCTTGCCCATCCTGGTGGTGGTTTCACAGGACTGCCGGCCGCTGCAGGTTCTCACCTGCGCAGTTCTTCTTCATATGGCTCTGTTCTCCTAAAGACTTGTGGTGGGAACATGAGCAGTTGTTGGCTGGGATTTGGTCTATTTTTTTTTTTTTTTTTACTTTTTCTCCAACTTACAGATAGTTAGAAGTTTTGGTATCTCCTGTTTTCTGGCTGTGCTAATCATACGGCTTTGTGTTGCCTTATTTTTTTTCTTCTTATTATCCTATATTATCCTATACAGGAGAGAGGGACAGAGAGAGACAATGAGGGGTGATTGGTTCTTGTAGCTTCCGCTGCCCTGGGGTACTGACTCGGAAGTCCTATTACTGGTGTTTTTTTTTTTTTTTTTTTACCAGAAATTGAACTCAGGACCTCCTGCTTGCCAGGCAGGTGCTGTGCCACTGAGCTAAATCCCCAGCCCTTACTGGTGTGTTTTTAAGTGTATATATTTTCTCTCAAGTTTCACATGCACTGGGACAACTGGACAGATTGTGAGTCTAAAATTTGAAGTAAAAAATGTGCACTATTTTAGTTAAAATGTTATTTTTCAACAGATTTCTATGTGAGTTGTAGAATTTCATGGAATTCTTTTTTGGTTGGACAGTCATTAATTAGATTTTTAATTTTTAAATTGGTATATGTTTGTAATACATGGTGTTTACATTTGTTTTGGGGAAAAAGGTATATAATGATTTTCAGTCTCTCTTCCCTTCTTACCGTCTCCCTCCCCCCACAATTCCGTTCTGCTCTGAAAAGTCTGCCTTTACTTAACTCTCTATTTCCTTAACTCTTTATTTGCATTTCTCTTACAAGAGATACCACTGTATATTTCATTTTCTTTTCTAACTTAATTAGCTTAACATTATGATCTCAAGATCCATCCATCTTCCTACAAAATTTCTTAGAATTTAGATTTTCACTTGAAATTGCTGTTTGTGAGCTTGCACCATAAATGAATACATAAGAAAGTTTGTAGTACCATATGTAATTTGTAGAACCAACAGATTTTTGTGTCTTCATAATTTGATTCAAGGAGATTGGAGTCCAGTAGTAGGTATATCCTTTGAACAGCCAACAATCTTAGTTGGCTGAATCAGTGATTAATAAGCTCTTTGTCGGTGCCCAAGCTTAAGACATATATAAATGACTGGCAGAGTACTTTTCACAGGGATGCTGTCTTTTATAGATTAATTTTACTCCATGATAAGAGCAGGGAAATCAGCACCTGCTGAATATCTTTGATGTCGGACGTGGTACTGAATGCTTTTGTGTAATTTAGTGGCCCCTCTTCCTACCAACCCGTGTGTAAATTGCGTGTAAACCTAAGGAGACAATAAAACATTTGCAGGTCCTGTAACAAGGAAGGTGCCACCAGCGGAGGCCCCTGATCCCATTTTTGGAGTTATTACAGTTGTCACTCTGCTTGTTTTCATGTTCAACTCAGAGCTCTTTCCCTATGGTTTATGTCCATGGTCTGGTTTCTATTTCTTGAGACACATAGTACAAGCCTTTTACACTCATGCCCCTTCATGTCTCTAAAGCCAGCCTGGTCCTGTGCTTGATTCTTTCTCTTTTCGTTGATTCTTTCTCGTGAGGCTTGCTTCATGACCCATCACCTGTCAAATTTACTGTGACCACACGGAAGCTTTTGTGGTCGTCACATCATACTCGCCCTGGGTTTATACATTGAACAGAACCTCATAGCCTGTCTCCTGGTTGCTGCTCCTTTCCCCAGGTTGTTTTGGGGGCTCAAGAATAGAAGTGGCATTTACTTTATACTCAGATCCATTCCACTGATAAGTGAAATCCATTTGGGTCCAGTGTGATAGCAGTCCCTCCGAGCTTCAGGTTTGGTGAGAGTTCCATTAATCTCCTAATCCAGCGTTGGGTAGCAATATTAACCAGAGCACAGTTGAGCTTGAGGGTTAGTGCTAGAGACTTTTCTTTAGGTTGAAGCACTAACCAATGCCTGTAATTTCCCAGTGAGTGTTTTATAGCATATGAGGCTCATAAGATGCTGTGACATGGGTCACGTAATTTGGGAAATGCTTCCTACTTCACACAATGGTGAGGGCTCTGTATGTCTCACAGGAAGAAATCTCTTTAACCCATCTAATCTTGTTTGACAGAAGAACCCTCTTTTTTGAAAGTAACATCAAAAAACAGTAAAAAAAACCAAAGCCCTCATTCCAGTAGTTTTTTGGCTTGTCCAAAAAGAAGTCCTGAGCAACTTAGTTGTCTTGTTGACACCCAGACAGTGTGTTACTCTGAGCTAACAGTCAGTTCAGTCACAACAAAATTGTAACTTGGCTCACTCTTACTGAACTCATCTTGGCCTCCAGGTTAACATCTGTTATTGCTATGAGACCCCCACTGTGGAATCTTTCCTCCCACTCCTTTCTCCCTCCCTCCTCCTTCTATGTAACTGGTGTAAGTTTTGTGCTATCATATGTATGTCATTTCTGCTTTGAAGATAATTCTTCGACAGAATATAGAGAAAGCTGAAATTGGAGTTTTCTACTTTAGTGTGCCATCTTTAACATTATCAGTTCTGATCAGCGGACTCTTTTCTGTCTTCTTCCTGGGCCTCTCTAGCTCTAAGAGAATTCAAAGCCTATTTCATTCTTTTTTGTTTTTTCAGAAGTGGTAAATACAATTTTCAAAAAAGTTTTACCTTCTTGGTGTACTTGCTTTTGTTTTCGTGACACTATTACATATTTATATTTTAGGAACTTAAAAAATATATATACTTCTTGGAAGGATGTAATTCTTCTAATGACCTTAACATAAGCAAGGGGAAGAAGACAAGGTATTTCTGGGGCCCTGGAGAGCGTGACCTGTATAGCTCACTCTGCCAAGGATGTCAGGGTGTTTGGGAAACTGGTTGCTGGCTGTGCTCTTCTGCCACAGACCTCTGTGGCTCCAGACGATGCGTTTTTATCATTGAAACTGGACCCCAGTTATACTGCAAAGAACAAACAGTTTGCACTATTTTCATTTCAGATGCCTCTTAGTTTAGTCAGTACATTTAATATACCAAAATTTAATTATAAAAAGTATATAAGGTGTCAGGGTTGAATCTTTAATACCAATGTCTATGCAACAGAAAAAAATGAAAATATTTAGTAGGACACTTGAGTACCATTTCTACATTGGTTAATAAGCAACAGAAAAACTTTAACACATTAATAAATATTTTTTTCCTGTACAGGAACAAAAATTGAACATTTTGCAAAAATTGGATGGAAAAATCATAAGCATTCAGTTAATAACCCGTAAGTATTTCAGAGCTCTGAAGTAATAAAAACTTGCCTTAGTCTACCATATAATATGTCACTGTATAGTTGAAAGGCAAATGTAGGGTCTCAAAGATATTAACTAGAAGTTTTATTTTATTTTTTTCTTATAGAAGGCTGGTCCTTGCTGGGCATGTAACCCTAACACTTTGGGAGGCTGAGGCAGGGGAAATCACAAGTTTCAGCCCAGTCTGGGGAACTTATCAAATTAGTGAGACCACTTCAAAATAGAAAGTAATGAAGGACTGGGGATGTAGCTCAGTGCCAAGGCTCCAGGTTCAATTCCCAGTACCACACACACACTCATAGTAAAAAGTTATATATTGTAATAGTAATAATCTGGGAATCTAAAGCAGGACAGCTGAAAGTTTGAGCCCAGTCCTGGCTTCAAATCCCAGTACAGAGAGAGGAAAAAAGAAAAGAAAATTGAAAAACTAAAAAACAAACTTGTTCCTAACTTTTGAAAATTTTTCAGTTCCAGTTTTTGATTTGTTTAAACTTAGAATAACATTAGAGCTTAATGACTTTTTTAAAAATCCCAAGTGATTGGTATTAAAAGATATAACTGGAGCTGAGGGGTGGATCTCAGTGGCAGAGCTTTTTAGCTCGCATGAGGTCCTGGGTTCAATCCCCAGCACCAAAAACAAGTTTGTATAAACTACACTAGTTAACTAAGAAGGATTTCAGTTACTTCAGTGTCACTAATTCTTACTCCATTAAAACAATATGATTATTTATATCCTGAAAGTAATCCAAAGTAAAATTACACCAGATGTTATTAACAGATCAAATATCTTTGAATCCGATTTAATAACCAAATTCAGTAGTGTAGTGGGATACAAAGTGAACACTCAGAAATCAATGGCATTCCCATGCACAAACAACAAACTCAATGAGAGATAAATTAGGGCACTCACACCCTTTACAATGGCATCCAAAAAAATGAAATACTTCAGTATCAATATAACTAAGGAAGTAAAAGATTTATACACTCTGAAAAAAGAGATTGAAGAGGATTTCAGAAAATGGAAAAGATACTCCTTGCTCATGGATGGGAACAACCAACATTGTGGAAATGGCCATACTCCCAAAACTGTTATACAGATTTAATGCAATCTCAATCAAAATACCATTAACATACTTCACAGATCTAGAGAAAACATTCCTAAATCTCATCTGGAAGCAGAAAAGACCTAGAATAGCAAAGACAGTCCTAGGCAACAAAGGCAAGGCAGGAAGCATCACAATCCCTGACTTGAAATTATACTACAAAGCTACTGTGATAAAATCAGCATGGTACTGGCAAGAAAATAGACCTGAGGCTCAGTGGAACAGATTAGAAGATGCAGACACAACTCCAGACACCCTCAGCTACCTTATCTTTGACAAAGGGACCAAACATGTTCACTGGAAGAAAGTCTCTTTAAATGTTGCTGGAAAAACTGGCTTTTCACATGCCAAAGAGTAGAACTAGATCCATATCTATCACCATGCACTCACTACACTAAAGTCAAAATGGAATAAAGATCTAAATATTAAAACAAAAGCACTAAATCTACTGGAAGAAAAAGTAAGTTTTTGCACATCAAAAGAAATCACCAACAAGTGAAAAGAAAACCCACAAACTGGGAAAAAAATTTAGCCAACTGTCCCTCAGACAAAGGACTTCTATCTAGAACATATAAAGAGTTTAAAGAAATCATACCCCTAAAATTCAAAGACCCAGTCCAAAAATGAGCATCTGAGATGAATACAGAATTTTCAGATGAAGAAATACAAATGGCAAATAAATATATGAAAATAAGTTCAACATCATTGGTTATCTGAGAAATGCAAATTAAAACAACACTGAGATTCCATGTCATACCAGAAGTAATGGCTATCATCAAAACCTCAACCAGTAACAAATGCTGGCAGGGCTGTGGGCATAAAGGGATACTTTTCCACTGTTCATGGAAATCAGTGTGGAGGTTCTTCACAAAACAAGGATTAGAGGTCTCATTTCACCCAGCTATTCCCTTTCTGGGTATTTTCCCAGAAGAATTAAAAACATTACACCACAGTAATATACATGCACCCATGTTTATAGCCACACAATTTGTAATAGCTAGATCTGCGAAACAGCCCAAGGGCCCATCAACCGAGCAGTGGATAAAAAGGATGTGGTATTTTTATGGAGTATTACTCAGCTATAAAGAAAGATAAACTCGAGGCTTTTATAGGCAAATGGTAAGGACCATACTTATAAGTGAAATAAATCAGACTTGTATGTGTAAAGATTGTTTTGTCTCCCTAGTGAAAAAAACTGAAAGAGTAAATAAGATTGCAAAGATACAATAGATACTGTGAAAGGGGAAAAAACTGCTCTAAAGGAAAGAACTGCGATTGGGGAAAGGAGAAAAGAAGGAAGGAATATATATATATATATATATAGGATAGCTAAGATCATTGTACTACTTATTTCTTTTAGTTCATTGGAAGGAACAGTTAGTGTTTATATTGTTTGACCAGTCTTACATCTAGTAATCTGAGCAACTACTTTGAAGATAGCAGTATGCAATATAATAACCATTGTTTCATGTTAATTTCCTGTCATCTTGTTTTGAAATTCTGTATTGTTTTTATTGATTTTTTAGTCTCTTTAAAATAAAAAAAAGCTTTTCTCATCTGTTGATATGATCATATGATTTTTGTTCTTGCTTTTATTTATGTGGTGTATTACATTTATTAATTTGCGTATGTTGAGCCATTCTTGCATCCAAAAGGATACGTTCTGTTCCCACATATCTTGTTGGGAATTTTTTTTTTTTTTTGGTCTTTTTGAGACAAGGTCTTGCTATGCAATTGAAGCTGGCCTTGAGCTCACTTTGTAGCCCAGGGTGGCCTTGAACTTGCAATGCTGGGATTAGAGGCATATGCCACCACACCCGGCTTGTTGAGGATTTTTGCATCTGTTTTCTCACCACCAAAATGTAGTGTCTGTTGTGATTTCACATTTTTCATTTTTAATTATATTGAGTGTTCTCTTTGCTTTTAGGGGTAAGATTGGCTAAGGATTTGTTCATTCTTTCAAAGAACCATCTCTTTGATTCATTGATTCTTTATATTGCCTTTTAGTCTTGATCCCACTAATTTCTGCTCTGATCTTCATAATTTCCTTCCTCATAGGGGATTTGGATTGTTATTGTTTTTCTAGGACCTTGAGGTTCATCATGAGCTTATTTACTTGGGGCCACCCTTTTCCTAATAGGCACAGTCACAGCTATAAGTGTCCCTCTTAGGACTGCATTCATTGTATCCCATAAGTTTTCTCATGTACCTGTGTTGTGTGTATGTGCTGAGAGTTGAGGTCAAATAGAGAGTTTATTGTCGATATGACGGTCTCCTTAGTTAGGTTTTGTTTTCAGTGATGTGTTCTTGGTTTTAATTTTCAAGTGGTATTACTCACCAATTCAACCTATTCAATTTAATTGGTTTGGATCCCATTACTATGCTCTATGGAATTTCTGCTGGTTGGAATAGTATCAACAGATCCAAGCATACATCAATCATAAATATTAAAACTTGTTTTGATAATTTCACCCTTTTGTCAGTACACCTCATAGCCTACTGTACTACTGTTTGTGACCTTGAAGCGGTAAGGACTTGCATTGGTGTGCTGAGGAAGTGACAGCTGTAAAGTTTCCTGGCTTTAAAGCTCTAAAAATGGAGCTTTTGATTTTTCCCCAGAGACCACCCAAAGCTTTTACCTTCTTCTCTATTTTAACTCCTTGCTTAAACAGGCATTCATTTATCCTTCTTACAGAATTTCTTTCATTCATCAACTATTGTTCAGTAGCCTTCTCCATGCAAGCCAATGCTCAGATGCTACAGCAGTGTATAAGACACAGGAGTTTCTCGCCCTTGTGCATATTCTCTTACATAGTATAAATTCTCAAGTATGGTGAATGGGCAAATGTTACTACTGGATGTTATTTTTATCATTTAAAATTTGGTTTGCAAATTTTTTTTTTTTTTTTTTTGCAGTACTGGGGATTGAACTCAGGACCCTGCGCTTGCTAGGCAAGCACTTATTCCACTGAGCTATATCCCCAGACCTTGGTTCGCAAATTTTTGACAGTAACTTCTTGTATTAGATATCACTTGGCCAGGGACAAAGAGAATTCTGAGTTTGTCAACCAGTCATCCAAGGTTCTGTGTTAGGTATGTCTATGTAAGGTTTAAGATGAAGTTGTGGGGATTCTGTCTCCTTCGTACCTTGAAGTCATCTCTTCTCTCCATTTTTCATTTCCAGTCCCCTACTGTAGCCCTTACTGTTTCTTTCCTTAATTATTTGCCCCAATCTCTTCTTCACCAGTTTGCTTTCTTTTAGTAATGTCTTTTCCAATACCTCTGAGTACCTTACCCTTCTTGCTGAAATACAGACTTACTCCTGTCACACCCCAGTTTAATACCCTTGAATAGTTTTTCACCTTTCAGTATAAGATCTGATCATACTTTGACCCCTGTTCATTCTCCTGCCCCATCTTCATGTTACCTCCGCCTTCCCTCCCAACATTTGCCTTTGCTTTAGCAAACGGCTGACAGGTTCTGCATGTGTTGCTACTTCTGCAAGGAATTCTTTTGCTCCCCATTTCTTTTTATTTTAAAGAGAGCAGTAAAAAAAAAAAAAAAAGAACAACAGCAGCACACCAACATCACAAACATAAACAAAACAAAGAAGAACATTAAAAGTGATACAGGGTTTCAAAACAAAATGGTAGGAATTAACAGTGGTTGTTATATTACATATTGTTATCATCAGCTACGTTGCTCAGATTGCCAGATGTGAGAATGGAAGATTGTTCAAACCATTAAAGAGAATAAAAAAATAATTATTAGATAAAACATTGGCAATAATACAGAGTTTCACTAGACAAGATGGTAGGAATTCACCAATGGTTGTTCCATTGGATATTGTTGTCTTCAAATCAGTTGCTGTGCTCCCCATTTTTATTTATCTTCTGGCATCTGGATTTAATGCCCATCTGTGTGCTCTGGTAGGACCCCATGTAATACTTCTGTCATGGCATTTATTGTGCCATATGTACTAGGATTGTTTCTTCACACAAATCTCCCTGAGTGGTTTGAGAAGGGCTGCGCCTAGTACAGGGTATGGTGCAGATAAGATGGTTTCTGCAAGTGGGCCTTGATCAAGGTTAACTTTGGAAGTACATGCACTTGGCATGTAGGTCTAGGTTGTGCTGATTTTGGCATCAGAAACTTCGAATTGCTTGTTAATTTCTCAGTAGGTGACAGTATCTTTTCTAAACTTCCTTGTGAGGCTGTTTTCTCCAGAGTGATTTCTGAAGCTACCTGATTATATTGTTAGAAGAGCCAAAGGGAATAAAAAGAAATTTCTTCTTTGCAGTGACCAGAATGGAGACATGTTTTTAGGAATCAGATAATCTGCTGTAGGGTTTGTACACTTACTTAGGAGCTCCAATAGCCTTTACTAAATGTACTTTATGGCATCATCACAAAAGATGGCTGAATTGCAAGTCAGTTAATTTTGGCTCTTAAAGAACTTGTGTATTATCGTTCACAAGGAAAAAATACGATATTCTCCGTCCCCAAATAGTCTAACACTAGCTGGGTACCCTGCAGCTCAGCTCTAGCACAAACCACCAGAGCTCATGCAGACTCCATGAGTTGAGGCTTTGGCCCTTTACAAGTCTTCTGTCACTTCAGCCAGGCTACCACTGCTAACTGGTTATAAATCCCAAGTGTCCAGTGACCCCCCTCAGGTTTGATAACTCCCTAAAAGAACTTTTAGACCTCAGGAGGTACTATAATTATAGTTATAGCATTGCAATGAAGGTTATGTATCAGGAGCAGTCAGATAATATAGGACTAGGCCTGGGGAGGACCCCCTGCAGAGCATTCACGCCTCTCTCTCCCTACAGAGGAAGGGCAGATTGTCCTGCTAACACCCTTTCCACACATCAAGATGTTCCCCGGCAAGGCAGCTCTTCTGTGACCAAAGTTTTATTGGCCTTCATTATGTAGGCATGCTTAGTACATCACTGGCCGCATAATTAAATTCGGTCTCCAGCCTTACTCCTCTTCTAATGTTCAACTGGCTCAAAAATGAAAAGCCAGTGTACACATGGCTGTTTATCTGGTGATCTGTCTCCTATCTTGAAGACAACTGTGACCCCGCACCTCGTTTTTGTAACAAAGATACTCCTGTCATTCAGGAGATTCTAAGGGTTTCAGAAGCACCATGGCATGAACCCAGGACAAAGACCAGCCAAATTTTTTATTATACAGCATAGATGTTATGTAGTTAAGCTTTCTTAAAACACTCAATTAAAATTATTTACTTAATTTTACTTGAAGCTACTAAAATTATTTACTTGAAGCTACTAACCATCCGTTTTTCGGTTGTGAAAAGAGTGTTCACATGTTACTGTCTCTCTAAATATGGACAATGATATCTTCAACAAAAATTACAATTATTACCTCTCATTTTATAACCCCTTCTTTTGTATTTAGGTATTCCCAGTTCCAAGGAGAATACAGTTTAGATGAAATAATGGCATCGCGAAAGGTTTTTGATTATTTGACTCTCTTACAATGTTGGTAAGATAAACATAGTTTAATGTTTAGCAGATTGATACAAACGCTCCCCTGCCTGCCTCTCCCTTTGTGGTTAAACCCTGGGCTGTCTGTTCGGGTGTACCTTTTACTGAACTCCTACATTGTGGTCCGCACTCTTGAGTTATGTCACTAAAGTACCTTTACTACCTATTCCTGCTGAGAGACAAACTTTCTGCCCCCTTGAAAACTACTTCCATCCTCTCTAATGACTTCTAACTACTCTGGATGCTTTAACTGTATTTATTAAAATACAGTTTTAATAAATTAGGACACCAGTGGAGCCCAAAAATTTTCCTCATTGAGCATTTTGTAGATGTCCAATATAGGAAACTAATCAGACCCCTCTGTAACCATAGGCAAGGGTAAAATTAAAAGAAGGAAAAAATTATAGTTTTAATGATAATAATTGTTGTATTTTGCAAATTGTCTGACTGTATCTGTTTCCCAGAAGATTAAATGAATACTTTTTTGCTCCTGACTGTGTTGTGGTATATCCTTGGCTGTGGCCTGGAGATGCTGGCAGGGATGCCGGAAGACGAGTCCCGTCAGGTTCTATCTGTTGCAATCTCAGCGTCTTCCCACTGAGAATGTCCTGCTGCTTACAGAGGGATCTTGTATCTGCAACCTTCCTTTACAACTTGCAAGGGAAAGATCTATTTTGTTTTATTTAATTTATAATTAAATAATTAATTTAATTAATTAATTTTTTTTTTGAGAGAGGGTCTTGATATGCAATTCAGGGTGGCCTTGAATTCACTTTATGGCCCAGGCTGGCCTCAAACTCAAAGCGATCCTCCTGCCTCAGCCTCCGAAGGGCTAGGATTATAGGCAGGCGCCACCACACTCGGTGGAAAGATCTCTTTTAAAGAGCTCTCAGGAGTTTTAACCGCGGACTTTCCAGTGGGCCCTCTTCTATTCTTTCTGTTTCCCAAAGGATTTCAGGACTGAGCTATATGGGATATAGTGAAATTGGAGCTACATGGGCCTAAACAGAAACTTTATGGTATTAGGATGGGAAATACCCTTTTGACCTCCTCTAAAAGTCACAAGAAAGTTGCCTTTTGCATCTGCAGAGGCAAATCCAGGATTCGTGGTAATGAGAACTTCAGGGGAGATGCTAGAGAACAAGCAGTGAGTGACACCATATTAGGTCCTATTAGAAGTTCTGTCTTCAGTGGGAAAGTGTGGGTGATTTTTAACCATGGATATCGCAGGGAAGACAGTGCTCCCATCAGCAGCACAGCCAGCCTTTCTTCTCTTGTCCTACGCGGAGATCCCAGGATTGAGATGGTGCTGGGTTTAACTTCTCCCTGATCTTAGTCCCACTTCAGATGGTGCTGCAGCGGCAGTTCTGGCCAGTGAAGAATTTGTACGGAAATGTGGCCTGGAATCCAAGGCTGTGGAAATTCTGGCGCAAGAGATGGTAACCGATTTTCCAAGCACATTTGAAGAAAAAAGCATTATTAAAATGGTATGTCTGAGATTCTGTTTTATTAATCAGACTGAAGAGTGGTATTTAAAATTTCAAGGTGACGTTTTGTTGATATCTGCCCTGGAAGTTATTTACTTGTAATAAATGGGCCTAGCAAGTATAAGCACCCTTAGAAACTGTCCATTAAGGGGAAACAAATGGATCGATGAGTAGTTGCTTTAATTAACTGGACATGCTGTTTGGTTTTTATGAGTTGACAGGATGTACCCAGAACTGCAGTCTTATACAGCTAAATGAAAGACAAGCCTATTTCTGGGAGAATTTTCTTTGCTTTCTTGTGGAGAGGTCTCATTGTGCTACCCAGACTGGCTTTGAACTCCCGACTCAAGGGATCCTCCTGCATACATCCTGCTATTGGAGTGTAGGTGTGCCCCACTGTGCCTGGCTCCAGAGAACTTTCTGAACACTTAGCATTTCAAAAAGGCTGATTAGAGAGGGATTCAAGATGGCTAACTAGAGGCACCCAGCGTCTGCCTGCTTCTCGAAGAAAATCAGAACAATGAGAGCATAGCTGCTTATGGAGGTGAAGGCACAGGGCTGGGCTGAAGTTCAGTAGACAACAGGGAGACCTGGGGAGACCCAGAGACTTTGGAACAGAGGGTAAGAAAGAGCCCCCAGCACCAATCTTTTTGAAGTACAGCAGAGGGAGTGGTAGAGGTGACGGAGGGTGTCATAGTCATTTTTCTCATTGCTGAGACAAAATATGCCACACCCAAAGTTAAAGGAGGAAGGGTTTATTTGGCTCACAGTTTGTAGAGGTTTCAGTACATAGGTGGCTGGCTTCAAGGCAGGGTGGCACATGGCAGAGGGGAATCTCAGGAGAAATCTTCCATGGCAACAAGCAGGAGACAGTGAAGCAGCAAGCAGCAGCAGTAGCAACAAGTCCGCTTCTCTTTTTTTTATCTCATCCAGCCTTTTGGGTGGCGTCACCCACACCCGGGGCAAGTCTTCCCATTATCTACTCCCAGAACTATGCTAAACCAGTCAGTGGGGTTGGTGCCAGCATCACACACTCTAGATCCTCTGAAAGCCTCACCTATGACCACGTGAGGCTTTGGAGGACATCCAGACCCAAGCCACAACGGAGGGAGAGCCTCAGTGAACAGCACTGGCAAGGATTCAGTGCTCTGCAGAAATACACTCTAGACAGACAGTAGACCTAGGAGTTGCAGGTGGACTGGTTCCAGAGTTCTCTGCACTGTACTTCTTCCCAGCATATCCTCATGGTGCTGACTGGGAGCCATCTTGAGAAAGGGCTTAACCATCTGAGCTTACGTCTCTGGGAGTCAGAGAGCCCTACACCTTCTGTCTCTTAGATCCTGCAGCAATATCACTGTCCTGGCTTAGCGGACAGCAGCCTCCAGAGTTACTCTGGGCTTGGGGAGAGACTTGGATTCACATGCGCTGAGATTCTATGCTATCTGTGGTGTGTAGGGGAACTGGGTGGGCAGTCATCACGTGTGAGTTTGTGTGGGACCACCTCTGGGATGTGGTGTCAGAATCACTGTCAACAACAGTCATTCAGAACTTCACTGTCTCCTCCAGCACAGATCTTTGAGGCTCTTAGTCTCTCTCCAGCTTCAGAGGCATGTGGGCCACACTGCAAAGCCCGTGTTACTCCAGCCCTCCCCGTGGGTAGCACAAAAACTGGAGAATCTCTGGGGATTTCAACAATGCACTCCAGCTCTCTGGCACTGTTGTAGCAGCATCTACCCTACCTGAGCATGCAGACCACACAGCTCTGGGAGGAACCCTAAGCCAGGGAGCTCTGCTTCCAACCTCACCGGTTCACATGCAGAGCAGCTGAGAGGCAGCCAATGGGCTCCAGCCAAAACTCATATTTGCTACAGGCACCACCAGGGAGGAAGGAGAGAACGAATAACCCCAGACCTTGCTACCCAAGGGGTACAGGGTCTTAGAAGCCAGGGAGAGAAGCTTTGATTGGCTTAGGTTGGGGATGTCAGCTCTTGCGTGCTAGTTTGAGCCCATCAGTGGAGAGGAAATTTTAATTTTTTTTTATTATTGCTTTGTTGTTCCGGTTTGGTATTTGTTTTACTTTCTCCTCTTTTTATTTATTTATTTACTACTTGTTTATTTGAGATAGTGCCTCATTATGTAGTTCAGGCTGGCCTCAGTGTTTAGCCCAGGTTGGCTCTGAACTCATGGCAGTCCTGCTTGAGCCTCCCGAGTGCTGTGATTATGTGCGTGTACTACCATGCCTGCCTCTCCTCTTTTTAATATTTATATTTTTATTTTTTCTTCCATTTTTTTGCCCTGGTCCACTTTTTTATGCTTTTATTTTCTCTTTTCTTTTTACTTGTGCCCTTTACCCTTTAAAAAATTATTTTCTTTCTCTTTTTTTTTTTAGCTTTTTATTTTATATATTATTTTTCCCCAATCTTTTGTGTTGCAGTTGTTGTTTTTACTTGATTTTTACCTAGCTTTTAAATTTTTTCCTTTTTTCCCCTTTTTTTTTTGTAGTGCCGGGGACTGAGCCTAGCACTTCCGGCATGCGAGTGGGTGCTGAGCTACACTCCCAGCCCAGCTGGGTGGAGTTGTACCTTGCTCCAGCTGTGACCTAATTCCACCTGAACTGTGGTGGATACTTTAGTTAATGAATGGGAGGTTTATCCAGCTGATGACCCATCCCAAAGAAGCATAACTAGACGTACTTAGAGTTCTGGTCCTGGAAATCACCCCCTCAGCAACAGCAGAGAGAAATAACACAACATCATACTTGTGAGGGACCTTAGCATCAGTTGTCCCCGCACCCTATCAGATCACATGATGCTCGTAAGATGAGGGTTGGGGGGGTGCCTCGCGCGCGCGCGCGCGCGCGCGCGCACGTGTGTGTGTGTGTGTGTGTGTGCGCGTGTGCGCGCGCGTGCCACAAGGGGGAGCTGTGACTCCGTCCCTTGTCCTTCTGAAACAACTGGAGCTACATCAATGACTGAACACAGGATGAGAACTCGCAAGCCCATCACCATGATCGGAACAGTCAGTAGCAGAATTGCTTTCAAGTATCAGAACTGGTATCAACAAAGTCTGAGGAAACTCCAGTACCCGATAGGGACTTTCAGTCCCATCGCAGGGCTAGCCATACAGTGTGCACCCTTACCTGCTCTTCTTTCTATTCCACACCTATCTGAACCACCAGATGGACCCCCATCTTGCAAGACCTTCAGGGCACATCATCAAAGGAAGGCTGTTTACTAAGAAGCCTCAAATAAAAGTGGAGGAGACACCCATCCCAACAGGTCCACAGATAACAGCCTGGAAACACAAGCAATAGGGAAAACAAGGCAGGGTGAAATCTAATGTTCATAACTCTAGTAACAGATGCCAAAAATGTCAAGCGCATGAAATATCTGGCAAAAATCAAAAGAGTGATTTTTCAGAAGTTCGGTGAAATCTAACAATACAAATAATCAGTTGAATAAATTAAGGAGGAAGGTTCAGGATATAAATTAGTAGTTCAGTGAGGAGGAAGTTTGAAAAAGAAACAGTAGAAATTTTGGTAACAGGCCAGGTGTGTTTGCAGGTGCACCCGTACCGAGGAGATGGAAATGGGAGGATTGGGAGTTCACGTACTGGGTGTGAGGAGAGCCTGGGTGACGCAGCAAGACTGTGCCTCACACACAAAGTAAGTGAAAGAAAAGAAAACGACAACTAAAATAATCACACAACAAAAAACTCTTGGAAATGAAAAGCTCACAAAACTCAGTTCAAAGCCTCAACAACAGACTGTGTCAAGCAGAAGAGAGAATGTCAAAGCTTCAAGGTGACTCAGTCAAAATACTACAAATAACAAGAGAAAGACAGAAGAGAACATGTGAGATCTCTGGGTCACCATTGAAAGGTCATTCTTCTGAGTAGTTGGCACACTGGAGGGTGCAGAGCTACCTGGAGAGGGCATAGAGAGCAGATTCAGTCAAAGAATAGAAATTTCCCGGTCTTGGGAAAAGCATGGACATCTAGGTATTTAGAACCCTAAAGAGACATTAAAGGCCTAGAAACCCATAGAGAACAGAACCTCTCTCTGACATAGTGTGGGTAAATTGCCGAAAGTACAGGAAAAGAACGTTATGAACTGTAGAAGAGCTCCATCGTGGCTGACTGGGTGACAGCAGTGGGAGAGGGAGGCCCCCAGACGTGCACCAGAAAAGTCAGGTAGGCTGAGATGGGGGCGACAAACCTGAAATAGGAAAGCAAACAGAAAGAGAAACCCGTCAGATCCAAATCCAGTATCAGAGGGGCTTAGGAAGGAAAGCGGGGCTGCACTGGGACCATGGCATCCCTTACATCCCTGGTCTGGCATACACATGATGTTGGGAGAGGCTCTACACTCAGAGGGAGACAGCCAGCACTTCAGGGGTGGCCAGGACACTGGAAAGGCTTTTTAACCTTTTTACTTTTCCTACTGGGAAGGGGAACACAGCAAGTGAGATATTCATAGGCCAGGGCATTAGAGAAACTGAAAGCTGATAAAAGGTGTGTTTTGAGAGGACCGTGGTCGGCCCTTGGGAAAATCGGAGACAGGCACATGACCCTGATTAGGGGCCTGCATATAAGCCCTGAGAACACTGTGGCTTGAGGGCGATATGAGCAGGCAGTAAGACCCTGGGAGGGAGGAGACCAAACTGGTGAAGGAATAGGCATTCTTTCCCCAAACACCAGGAGTGCTGGTGCCCACGAGACATCCTCGTGGCTCACGGCTGCCCATCACATGCCTGCCTGGGACCCCACACTGCTGGGGGCTTCAGCCATGAGTGTGGAAGCTGGAGAGTGAGCTTTGGGGAGAGTGAACAGGGGGAGACAGTGAGCAGAGAGCTGGAGAGGGGTTGGCCTGGCCAGAGGCCAGTCAGTGGCACTTACAGAAAGCTCGCAGAGGGAGAGTACAGGAACAACTACAGGATTTGCTTTGCAGAGAAGGGAACAGGGACAGAAAACATCATAATTCTCAGGGTAAATTGTCTCAGTTCCCCAATCAAGAGACATAGATTAGCAGAGAGGAATCAAAAAACAACACTATGCTACCTCCAAGAAACATACCTAATATTTAAAGAAGCCCACAGATTGAAAATGAAAGGATGGAAAACAATTTTCATGCAGCAGGAGCCCCAAAGCAAGCAGGAGTAGCTGTCCTATTTTCAGACAAAGTAGACTTCCAGGCAAAACTGTTCAGAAGAGACAAAGAAGGTCACTATATATGAGTAAAGGGAACAGTTCAACAGGAAGAGGTAACAATTGCAAATAGGTATGCACCAAATGCCGGTACAACTAATTTCATAAAACAAATACTACTGGACATGAAAGATCAGTTAAACATGAACATAATTACAATGAGGGACCTTAACATCCCACTTTCATAATCAGACAGATTAACTAGATTGAAAAAAAGTCAAAAGAATTACCAGAATTGAATCATATCTTCAAACAAATTAACTTAATGGATATCTACAAAATGTTCAGTACAGTAACAATACACATTCTTCTCACCAGCACATACTATTTCTCCAAGATAGACCACATACAAATCATAAAACAGGCTTAAGTAAATGCAAAAGAACCAAAATAATTCCATGCATTCTGTCAGATCCCAGTGCAGTAAAACTACCACTCTGTCAGGAGTAATGACAGAAATTATGTAAATATGTAGAGATTAAACAATACACTTGAATAATTAATGGGTAATAGAAGAAATCAAACGTTTCCTAGAATCAAATAATAGTGGCATTGCAGCATACCAGAACCTACGGGACTCAGTGGAAATGGTCCTGAGAGAGAGATTGGTAGCCATGAATGCCCACATCAGAAAGCAGAGCGATCCCAGATCACCTAGCGAAGCACTGCAAGGTCCTAGAAAATAAAGACAGTCCAAATCCAAAACTATTACCAGGAAGGAAGTTATAAGTATCAGAATGGAAACTATCAAAACTGAGACAAAAAATACAAAGAATTAATAAATGAAAGAGCTGGTTCTTTTGAAAGAATACACAAAATGGATAAACCTTTAGTGAAACCAAGAGAAGGGAAGGAAAAAAAACCCATATTAGTGCAGGAACAAATGAAAAAGGTGGAATCTTTTTCAGAGGATTATAACTAATCACTTAGAAAAACTTAGACTCGAATTAACTAGAGAATTGAGACAAAATAGCTTTCTAGATGCTCATGAATATCGAAATTTAATGAAAAAGATACAAAAATACCAAACAGTCCAATAGCAGGCAATGAAATTGAGTCATTAATAAACCTACCAAGAAAAGTCCAGAGTCTGATGGACTCACTACTGTATTCTACTGGACCTTCAGGTAAGATCTAACACCACTACTCCTGAAACTCATCAATGAAATTAAAAGAGAAGGGGCCTAAGCTCATTCCTGGAAATTAGCATAAACCTCATACCAAAACCAGCAAGGATTTAACAAAGAAAGCAAACAGAGTACAACAAATCGTTAAGATCACACATCATGACCAGGTTGGCCTCATCCCTGAGACGCAAGGATGGTTCAACATATGTAAATCAGCATATGATCATCTCTACAGATGTAAATAAAGATTTTGACAAAATGCTACATCCATTCATGAGAAAAAGCCTGAAAAAAAAAGAATGATCTTATCCCCCACCCCAGTAAAAGCCATTTATTACAAAACTACTGCAAACATCATACTAAATGGGGAAAAACTGAAAGCTTTTCCTCTAAAATCAGCAACAAGACAGGTTGTTGATTTTCACCACTCCTTTTCAGTGTAGTACTTAAACTTTAACCAGAGCAATCAGGCAAGAGAAAGGAAGGAATACCTACAGGAAAGAAGACGATGATCTATCCTTAGTTGAAGATGACATGTTCCTGCACATAGAGAACAGAAAAATCCCACCAGAAGACTCCTAGAAC
Source organism: Dinomys branickii (assembly GCA_004027595.1). Taxonomy (NCBI): domain Eukaryota; kingdom Metazoa; phylum Chordata; class Mammalia; order Rodentia; family Dinomyidae; genus Dinomys; species Dinomys branickii. Next base: position 6,293 of record PVLD010006167.1, on the reverse strand, counting down.
TATAAAAGTCAGCAAAACAGCAGCATACAAAATCAGCACACATTCAGTAGCATTCTGTCAAAGATAAAGCAGATCCAAGGATCAATGGAACAGAAACAACTCCAAACATACTCCGTCACGTTATCTTTGACAAAGGTGCCAAACAGCTTGACTGGAAGAAAGACAGCCTCTTTAATAAGTGGTGCTGGAAAAACTGGCTCAGCACATGCCGGAGATTAAAATTGGACCCATGTTTTTCACCATGTGCTAAACTAAAATCTAAATGGATCCAAGTTCTAAATATTAGAACAGAAAAATTAAATCTGCTGGAAGATAGAATAGGTAAAACTCTTAAAAGACATTGGTGTAGGCAAAGACTTTATGAATAAAACCCTGATTGCACAGGAACTATCACAAAGAATCAACAGCTGGGATCTCACCTTATTAAAAAGCTTTTGCAACAGCAAGAGAAACCACCAATAGAATGAAGAGACAACCCACAGTATGAGAAAAGAGTTTGCCAGCTGTTCCTTAGACAATGGATTACTGTCAAGAACATGTAAAGAACTCAGAAAGATCAGACCTCCCAAATCTAAAGACAGAATCCGAAAATGGGCATCTGAGATGAATACACACCTCTCAGATGAATAAACATAAACAGCTAATATATGAAAAAGTGTTCAACATCACTGGTAATTTGAGAGATGCAAATTAAAACAACACTGAGATTCCGTCTACCTATTGAAAGAATGGCTGTTACTAAGAAATCAACAAGAAATGCTGGAAGGGCTGTGGGAAAAAGAAACCCTTTTCCACTATTGGTGGGGATGTAGACTGGTCCAACCACTGTGGAAATTGGTGCAGAAATTCATCAAAAACCTGGAGGTCTCATTTGACTCAGCTATTCCCCTTCTGGATATCTTCCCAGGAGAAGTAAAAGCATCATGCCACAGTGATACATATGTACCCATGTTTATAGCAGCACAGTTTGTCACAGCTAGATCTTAGTAACAACCCAGATGCCCATCAACCAAGGAATGGATTAAAAAGATGTGATCTTTTTATACAATGGAATACTATTCAGCCATAAAGAACAATAAACTAGACTTCTATAGGTAAATGGATGCAATTCAAGACCATACTCATAAGTGAAATAAATCACACTCACATGTAAACATTGTATTGTCTCCCTGGTGTGAGAAAATGAAAGAGTAAGTAAGGTCTAAAACGTACAGTAGATATTGTGAAGTGGGAAGAAATTGTTCAAAGGAAAAAGGAACTAAGATGGGTGAAAGGGGAAGGAACAATAGTGAAAAGGGGAGAAACTGCAAGTCAGTTACACTATTAGCATCTTTTAATTCATTAAAAAGGAAAGTTTGTGCTAATATTGATTGGAGAAATTTTTATGCCCATATTTTGTACCCTGAGTAACTAAAGATAACAACATGTATTAACTATTATTATCCTATTATTTTGTTACGAAATTTTGTTTTACCCTTTTTCCATAAAAGGAAAAAACCCCAAAGGATCAGTGAAATAAAGAACTGGTCCTTTGGAAAGATAAATAAAATTGATAAATCTTTAGCTAAATAATGGAGAGAGAGAGAAGACCCAAGTAAATCAAATTAGAAAAAGAAGACATTGCATCTGATGCAACTGGAATTCAGATGATCATTAGGGAGTATTTTAAAATACTATGTGACAATAAAATGAAAAATCTAGAAAAAATGACCAAATTTCTAGACACACTTGGCCTACAAAAAATGAATCGTGGTTATCAAAAAACGTAAGTATTTCAGTAAGAGGTAGTGAGATTGAAGCAGTAATTTTAAAATATCCCTGCAAAAGAAAGCCCAAGTCCAGACTGATTCACAGCGGAATGTTGAGAACACCAGTGCTTCTCAAACAACAGTATTTAATAAAATAGAATAAAATGAACCTTTCCAAATTTATTCTACAAAGTCATTATTACCTTGCATCTAAAACCTGATGCACACAGGAAGATAAACAAATGTAACAAACCAAAACTAACTAAAGACCAGTAATCTTGATGAATATAGATGCAAAAATCCTAAACTAAATACTTGCAAACAGATTTCAGCCACACAGTACAAAGATCATATACCTTGATCAAGTTTTAGTCCAAGGGTACAACGTTGGTACAATATGTGCAAACCAATAAACACAGTACAGCACATAAATAGAATTAGAGATAAAAATTACATGATCATCTCAGTAGATGAAGAAAAATGCCTTTGATAAAACTGAATATCTCTTCTGGATAAAAATTCTGAATAAATTAAGTATAGAAAGGTCAAGCCTCAGGCTGGGCGTGGTGGCGCAGGTCTGTAGTCCCAACACTCAGGAGTCCGAGGCAGGAGAATTGCTGAGTTCAAGTCCAGTCTGGGCTACAAAGTGAGTTCAATGCCAGCCTGAACTATATAGTGAAACCCTGTCTCAAAAAGGAAAAAAAAAAAAGGTCATAACTCAACATAATAAAGTCTAGATGTGACAAACCATAGCTAATATACCAAACAGGAAAAACTAAAAACATTTCTTCTAACATCAAGAACAAGACAAGGGTATCCACTCTTGCCACTCTTACTGAATATAGTGTTTGAAGTTTTAGCCAGAGCAATTAGGCAAGAGAAAGAAATGAAAGGGTTACAAATAGGAAAGGAGGAAGTCAAATGATCCCTGTTTCCCAATGGTATATTTCTATACATAGGAAACTCTGTAAAGGCTCTACCAAAAGACTCTCAGAGCTGATAAACTCCTTCAAAGTGGCAGGGTGTTGTCGTTTGGATGTAGATTGTACCTGGGAATGCTGGTACACTCAGAGGCAAGGCTTTTGGATCCTGGGGGCCCTGCGCTCATCCCCTGGTGAGTTCCGTAGCCAAGCGTGAGGTAGGGCCTGGCTGGAGGCGGGTTACAGGGCTGTGAGCCGGAAAGGTTTATCTATCTCCTGCTCCTACCTTCTCTTTCTCTCTGCTTCCTGGCCGCCATGATATGAGCAACTTCCCTCTGCACCTGCCCTTCCCCCGTGCCGTGTCTGCCTTGAAGCCAGCTGACTGGGGAATGTAACCGTGAGCAAAGCAAACCTCTTCTTAAGTTGTGGGTGTGGGCACCGTGCCCAGGACGGGAAAAGCGAGTAAGATGCGGGTATAACGTCTGTAGTTTTTCTGTGTGCCAATAATGAACTTGTCGTGAAAGAAATAAGGAAAGCAATCCAATTCACAGCAGCCTGCAAATAAAAATAATCTAAGGAATAAACTTAAGGAGGTGAAAGACCTCTACAGGGAAAATGGTGCAACATTGAAGATGATGAAAACTCTTGGAATGAGAGAACGAATATTGGTAAAATGGCATGCCATTTAAAGCAGCCTGCAAATTCAGTGCAGCGTCCATCAAAATGTCAATGATAGTTTTCACGGAACTAGAAAAAAATGTTGTATTCATATGGAAATACAAAAGACCCTGAATAGCCAAAGCAATCCTGAGCAGAAAGAGCAATGCTGAAGATTTCACAATACCTAATGTAGAAAATACTACAGAGCCATAACAACAGCATGACACTGGCTTGGAAACAGACATACAGAACAAAATAGAGGACTCAGAAACAAAGCCATGTATCTTCAGCCAAATAATTCCTAGCAAAGATGCTAAAAACATACATTGGAGAAAAGACAGCGTCTTTGACAGATGGTGCTGGGAAAATTGAATATTCACATGCAGAAGACTGGAGATAGAGGCCTGTGTCTGTCCTTGTACAAAACAACCTAAAATGGATCAAAGGCCTTAGTATAAGACCGGAAAATTTGGAAGTGTTAGGAAAAAAGGGAAACATTGCACAGGCAGTGATGTGCTATAGAGGATTTGAGTAGCTCAGGAAATAAAAGTAACAACAGACAAATGAGGTTATATCAGATTAAAAAGCTTATTAACAACAACAAAGGGAGCAACCAGAAGAGTGAAGAGACAATATACAGAATGGGAGAAAATCTTTGCCAAAGGATTAATATCCAGAATATATAGAGAACTTAGAAAACTTAGCAGCAGAAGAACAAATAACCCGACCAAATGGACAAATGAAATGAGCTGGCACTTCCCAAAAGAAGTGCTGCGGAGGGAGAGAGTCAGATGGTGGAGCAGTGAGTGCCAGCGGCTGAGCTGTCTGGAGTCTGGAGGACAGAGGCTGCGGAGGAACCAAAGTTGGGAGAGGGTACACTGGAACAGTGAGGGAACCGACAGAGAAGGAAATAGGATGAAGCCTTGCAGAAGAGGTGGCCCGCGCTGCAGAGAAACTGCGGGTCGGAGGCTGCCGGCCAGGAAGCGCAGTGAAATGAACAGCTTCTCTGCTCACAGCGAACAGCATCAGGACCAGGAGAATCTTAGGAAGTTGGAGACAACAGGAAGAACGTAAGACTCTGATTCCGAAGTGGCCCTCCTGAGGCAGCGCTGCAGCGCAAGTGCCCGGCACACAGAAGGAGCAGGTGTGGTGGGGATGCCACTGTGTTTGAACCTCAGTCTCGGAGTAGCCACGTTGCCCAGGGATCAGAGGAGTAGTTGGGGTGTGAGCAGTCAGACTCTCTGGGAAAGAAGCTACTTGGGACTCACATTTGCAGTGTCTCATTTAAATACCTAATCTGTGTTCCCATTGGACATCTTACTGGTTTAAGGTTTTGTATGCTTCTTATCTAGTAATGTGGGGTTATGTTCTTTTACGCTTCATATGTATACTATGGTTTATGTGTATATTAGATTGTTACTCTTGTATGTTTGTTTTTCCATTGTCTCTGATTTAATAGGTATTTAGCTTCCCTCATCTCAGTTACTTGTCTAGTTTCTTCACCTCAACCCCGAGACAATATTATTAATTTATATCTTTATTCTTTTTCCAACTACATAAACTCCACCTCCCATGTTTTTAAATTTACTACACTTAGCTCCTTGCAGTCACTCCTGTCTTCACTAGTGTAATCCCGAGATGCTCCCGTCATAAGCCTTTGGCTCGTCCGTGTCTCACCCAGCTTATGGTCCTCCCTAGGCAGCTTCTGATAACCACACAGCTTTCTTCGGTCGCAGAGTGAACCCTTCCTTCCGTATCCCACCCTTGGCCCCCACAAAATATACTCTAAAAACTCAATACTCAAGTGAAAGTACTCTAATAAAGTCAGACTGCGTATCTCCTTCTTACCGGCCCCTAGGCTCCCTTTCAAACCAGCCCCTTAGTGCCTGGTACTACTCGTCCAAACACCTCCCATTCTCCTCATTGCAGAGCAACCGAAAGTAGTAAACAGTCTTAGTGTACATAGAGAGTAGACAGGGCGGGCTTGTCTGCCAGGGCTGTCACCTCGAAGTGTTGTAAGGCAAATAGAAGCAATTCTTTTACCAAAACATAGGGACGGAGTCAAAATCACTTAAAAGTAGATAACAGAAGGAGTTACTAGCACTAGACATGCAAAGCTGAAAACTACTCCCAAAGAGGCAGCGTCCTGCTGTAAAGCTCCATATAAGCCATGGGCGCTCCTCACTGCTCTAGTCCCCAGCCTGCAGTAACCCCCAAAACAGGAGGAGAAAAAGAGGGAATATATATATATATATATATATATATATATAATTTTTAAAAAAGATATAAAGAAACAATTAAACTCAGATACAAGTAGGAGAATGGGGAAACACGGAAATAAAAGATCTCCAAACCCTGCAACTTCCCCAAGGCAGAGCAAGGGGTCCTGAAGGGAGAAGAAAACAAATACCAGGTTGCAGAAATCCATGAAAAGCTCTTAAAAGGGATGAAGAAAATAGATGAGGTCGAAGAGGAAATGAACCAGAAGTTCACAGCAATTCTACTCAGAATGCCCGGTGGGAATTGCAGGGAAATAGGAAAAAATCTGGATGAACTAACCAAAAGAGTTCAAAATTTCAATGACATATTCACCAAAGATACGCAATACTGAAAATGGTTTCAGACAGAAATACCTGAAATAAAAAAAGTATAGAATTTATATATTGCTGAAATGACCAATATGTAGAGAGAGCATCTGATATTGAGGAAATAATGAATTATAATAAAGAGCTCAAAGAAGCTAAAAAGAAAATAAAAGAACAAGAGAGGATGATCCAGCAGCTACCAGATGACAACAAGACCAATCTGAGGGGCTGGGGGTATAGCTCAGTGGCATAAGCGCTTGCCTGGCAAGCGCAAGGTCCTGAGTTCGATCCCCGGTACCGGAAAAAAAAAAAAAAAAAAGTGATTTTGGGGCTGGGGATATAGCTCAGTGGAATAAGCGCTTGCCTAGCAAGCGCAGGGT